>ML769527.1:0-171550 GCA_009733575.1 Gymnopus androsaceus JB14 | reverse complement strand
TGTAACTGTTATTCTGAAGGCTTGACACTGGGCTATATCCCTACTTTGCAAATGCTTCAGTAGGGATATAACCACAGAAGAGCCAATACCTCTGGAATGGCACTATGGGATAAATCCATAGCACCACCATGACCAAGGGATATATCCAATGCACCAGTATTTCCAGCGCCCAATAGCGTCGGGATGATGAGTCACCGAGGTGGAGGTACGCGCTGACAAAGATGAGCGCAGCGGAGACACCGGAAGCATTCACCGGACCGACATGGAGCCGAAGTAAAATGTCGCAGCAAGGAATCGAACCTTGTGCTCAACAAATACCTCCAGCGCCTAACCAATCTAATAAACGCTCATGGTGCACATTAACACTTGTTCATGCGAACAATGTCAATGGGTACTCTAATTCAATTATGTGACTTCTATGGGTCATGTAGCCAGCATTATTTATACATTCAGCTAGATATATAGATATTTACGAACAGACAAACAGCTCTAGTGGAGAAACCAATATAAAATGAGCTATAGTCACTATTGTGCATCTGTGGACTACTGCTCTAGGATGACTGAGGAGCGGGCCAGAACGGTAGGCGGGGCGGGGTCAATACCTTTGCGGAAAGATGTGCTGGGAATCTGGTAATTAAAATGGATAGAATAGCCAGCGTCTCGACACAAGCTTCTGGCGGGGTATCCATGCTTTTCACCTGCCCCAACAGCGCTAGCATCAATTTTGCACAAGCGGATGCAGCGACGCGGTCAGAGGGATGTTCGACCGTGATGGTTTTGAGCGCAAATACAGAAACGTCACGCGATTCTTTGTCTTCCAACACTGGTTCCGTAATTGTTCCCTGAAACAGTGAAAAGAGAGAGAAATGAAAGAACGCACTTTGAGATGATCCAATACAAGCATGTCTGCGTAGTCATAGTCGCTAGATTGAAAAGCACAAAGAGGACAAACATTTTGCCAAATATCGAGGCCGAGGTCCAATCGATCGGGCTTTTCATCTTCGAGGCCTTTCGTGACAATGGCGCCCACACCCCTTAAAAGGTTGAGAATATGCAGATTACATTTTGGCAAAAACATACCACCATCAAGCCTATCCACGAGAGATTCGTTCGTTGTCGAGGAAGTAGTAAAAGGGAGGGAAGATGCATCACTTTGTAAGTTTTCAGGTGCTCGATGATGCATAAATAACTCACCATTCCTCTATTCCAGTCAAGGATCGATGTGCCAATTCCTACCCATATGAGGAAGAAGCGTGGCGCGAGCCGTGTCCATAGAAAGATGAAAGCGTATCGGTGCATGCGAGTGGGTCACAGCACGCACAGATATCCTCCAATTGGTCCGAATTCGGACACTGAGGTTGTCCCTGCACGTTTGGACGCAATAAACGAGGGCCGGCTGCAGCAGTTCCAAGAGTGAGAATGTTCAAACCCTTGGTGAGCGCGTCTGACCTTCACCAACCGGCCTAAGCTAATTTCCGCCCGAGTGAATAAATCATAATTACCCTCGTCATCTGCCCAGCCGTCATCAAGCATCTGTAAGCCATCAGCAAATGGGATGACGTGGGTTTTCCTTCTGGTTTTCTTCTAGCCATAGGTATGAATTGCCAGCAGAGAGCCATGCGAATTGCATAGGGCTGAGAGACGCTGTTTTGGTCAATTTGGAGCTATGTCCAGTGCCATAGAACGATGAGGGTAGAATCGGGTGCAAAGCATGAGAGTTCCGGACACGAGCGAAAGGGTGTCCTTCCTAAACAAAGTTCTACGCCATGCTCAGACGAGTGTACTCGTCGATGGAGTCCGCGAGGAGAAGGATCTCGAAGCGGAACTCGAGGAAGGGAGAGTCACGGATGGCAAGCAGCGGAAGTAAGGTAGTAGATCAATTTTTGGACTTCGGTCAAACTGGTGATGCGGCCTGTAGCAAGGATGTCAGTGACAGGTGATATAAATGAAAGGCATATAAACTTTGAGGTAGGCAGAGTAGAAACCGACACCAAATTGGCCGATCATAAAGATATCGGCGACAAAGTTCCATGAAGCCCTAAGATCGCAGTGAAAATGGGTGAAAACCTGAAAACAATTGGAAAATCACCCACCTTCATTCCAGTTGCGATGGTACCAGAGTTGCTGACCCTAGTGCAGGCGTGGAAATGGATTCACGTCGTTGAGGATGAGGCAAATGATCCTTCCCCGTTTCGAGCACGAAAGGGTCAGTTAAAGACGTGTATCGGATTTGGTCGAGAGCATCGGAAGCGTAAAGATGAGTTCACGAAGGAGGATCTAATGGTAAACAAGACTAGGAATTGACGTTAGTAGATACCAGAAGGGAATCACAATGACGTACCGTATCCGAAGGCCTTAGCTCTGTCAAGTTGTGCAGCAGAGAGTCAGAGACATCGCGAATTCTTGGGCTGTTCGGTCCATTTTTGCGGTATTCAAAGCTCTTTTACGTTCGCGCCCAGGTCGAGTCGCCGTACAATAACTTGAGCCTACAGAGAAAGCGGAAAGATTGAGCTATAACCAGGAAAAAGTCAAAAAAAACTTGGAGATAAGCACCGTAAACAGATAAAATAGGCCCACCATGGCCTGTAGATATTTAGGCCAAGGTTTGTCGTGTTGAATGAACGTTGGCTGAGAGCAAAGTTCAAAAAAAATCATGCTCGGAAACGCGGTCCATAAGCGCTCAATGGGCGTTTCTTTCATCAAACGACGAGATGATTGCAGATACACTCCAGAATCGTTTTATACATCGCATATTAATCTGGCCGCTTGTAGCATTATAAAACAATGTTCCAATCTAATTCAAAATCCCGTGCTCAAGTCGTCCCGCATCTCAAGATCCTCCCAAAAAATATGAAGGCCAACTTGAATCTTGACCAAAATAACCTAGCAAGTACTAGCAAGTACTAGTATGCACGTCTCGCAAGGATTTTACGCAATAGAGGATTTGAAGTCGCACTGCGGCTCGATATTCTATAGTACACCCTCACGATCTTCTGAAATGTCTAGTGACAACGGCTTCTGGCATTTCTTTACCTTCATCCCAGCTGTAATTTTTTCTTTGCCCAAGCAATTGTCAATATAGTCCTTGAGTACATCTGCGAGTATGGGCCAATGCAATTTGGGGAAATTGGATCAACTTTGGTTTCTATAATAACTGGAATCACTATTGGAGCGTTCAAATATCAGAGGGAGATGAAGAACAAACCACAGATTATATATGAATGCAGAAAGGCTCGGTATGTGGCCTCTAATGCACCTGATTCTGAATCAGACCTTGCTGATAGTCAAATGTATCTTAATACTTCCCCATCATCTGGGACCAGATAATCTATCGAAGATTGAGATACTAGTATGTAGTGGAACTATTGGTGAATTCAATGCTCTAGTGTAATCTGAGCATGTGTATAATAGTTTGCAGCATAGACTGCATGGTGATCCGTACTATTTTACTGTATTCATGGGACGCCGAAGACATCCGAGTCTAAGTACTTACAATAAATTTTTGTACATCCACCAAATAAAAGGAATGACGGCTGCTCAGATATGATGGTGAAATCAGTTGCGCATCATTACTGGCTGAGGGTTACAATGAAAGTGCGCCTAATGAGAGGATATGGCATCAGTACTTAGTTTCTGCTAACGTCTGAACAATGTGTCAAGAATGCTTTTATTAAGTTCTACAACACAAACCAGGCTGACCAAAACATGTATCAGAGACTTTGGTGAATTTTATAAGAGGAGAGGTGCTCTTGAGTAAGTATTGCAGCCTCTGATCAGTCACGATCGGAGGAACAGATAGAGTTTGAATTAAGGCCGCTTTGACCGCTTTGACATTTTCTGTGTCGCGTGTATATTGTCTTTTACACCCAGTCTTTTGCATCCACTCTCATGGTCCTCCGAGTCTCCACTCTTAGAAAGGACGAGACTCGGAGGACCATGAGCGTGGCGTCCTTCACACTCGTAGCGTCCTTCATATCTGGAACGACCATCAGCCGTAATTGCGTAATCCCGGAGTCCGAGTTCCGTAACTAACAGCCTCAATGTCAACGCATACGTTATGACCAGAACTTACAACCAGAACCAACACGAGTTATAATCCTTCTCTGGCAAGTGTATACAATATTAGTGATGCATTCCAATGTTAAAGGTCTGTCATATATCTATATACTTTAGCTAACTTTTCGCTGATATGCAAATTTAAACAAGGGCCCTCAGAACTGGGACCGTAACTTATTCTCCAGTAGCTCGTCAACTAGTACCAGCGCAACCTCGAGCACTCCAAGTCCACTGTTTATCTCTGTTTTGTTCTCCAAGTCACTAGCGTCTTCTTCCCTCGTAGCAGCTGTCACGACAGCAGCGGCGGACCGGATTCACGAATTGATCAGCAGATTATGGGGATAGATTTGTGCCCTCGAGGGATACAGGCGATATGTGCACTTCCTATCACTTATGCCTTCTGCCCCTTCAAAGAAGAGTAGAATAATTCCCTCGGAATCTGACGAGTTGAAAGGTATGTTGATTCTCATATCTGATTTTCTCCACTAATTGTGCTGTAGAACAAGCCAATGCTCTCTTCTCTTCAATATTACACACAGAAGTCACTCCTCCTTCGCTTCACAGGCCTTCTTCTCCTACCCGTCCCCCGGTCGCTTCAACTTCGGCTGCTGTTCCGACCTCTACTCCCACTTGGCGCCGTTTATTTGCCTACAGCTCACCCTCTCACTCCAATCCCAGCACTCCTTCGGGTCGATACTCCTACTGACGATGCTTATTCAATGAGCCCAGTGCAGGCCCAGAGTCGTCAGTTGCTCGAAAGCCTGTGCCGTCAGCTACGGAGCGTTTGCAAGACGCCGTACCGTGTGCTCGATGCACCAGAACTAGTGGAAGATTTTTATCTCAATCTAGTCGACTGGTCGAGCACCAATGTACTAGGTGTTGGACTAGGTTCCTGCGTGTATCTTTGGACCTCTCACAATGCTGCTGTTTCCAAACCTTGCAATCTTGCTGACACAAAAGACAAGAATACTAATTCAACTGCCGTATTAGTATGGCAGAACATTCAAATCAATCATCCATGCATTGTCGTATGCGGGCAACATTTGGTTTCATTTTTATATATGTCAGCTCAGTTTCGATGTGCCGTCGTTTTTTCCCTTACTTTCTTTCCCTTACTTTCTTCATTCTTTCTCCCAGCTCGACATGCCCTCGCTTCCGAGCTCGCTGTTCCCCTTTTCGCTTTGGCTTGAAGTTTGACTGCTTCTCGCCTCGTGCTTCTATCTTTTGGTTTTAGAGAAAGCTTTTGGGTTTTGACTTACGAGGATGTACACGCTCTCTCCGATTCTCTTTTTGTTGTTGACAGATGCTCTTTCGCCAAACTCAGTTAATCCAACTAGGACAAATACAAAATCCAATCTCGAACAAAATGAAGTACTCTTTGACTACAGGTGCCGCGGCAGTAGCCCTATTGGGATTCGCTCCGTCAGTTTTGGCTGCGACGGCGGATGAATGGAGGAACAGAACTGTTTATCAGGTGAGTTTCCTTTTTATTCGTTGATTTATAGAACGCTCTTACTCAATCAACTTCTCCTCGCTCAGCTCGTCACCGACCGATTCACCCTCGGAAACGGCTCCTCGTCAAGCTGCGATACCAGCAGCCATGTATACTGCGGCAGAAACTGGGAAGGTGTTGTTAGCAAGCTGGACTATATCTAGGATATGGGCTTCAACACTATCTGGATATCGCCTATTGTGCAGAATGTCGAAGGCTCGATGACGGAGGGGGAGGCTTATCATGGGTGAGTATTGCCATACACCGATAGGTATTCCGTTCGGTTCTGCGGATGATCTCAAGAATTTGAGCACATCTCTGCATGACCGAGGGATGTATCTTATGGTAGATGTTGTCGTGAACCAGTACGTCTTTCTTGCATTTTTGCAAATCTGTACGGTTCTCTTATTCTTCTGTTCCTCCCAGTCTGGTCGCAAACCCGACCAACACCACCAACTCTTCCGCCGAAACCTTCAACTACTCCCTTCTCCAGCCCTTCGGCTCCCAAATCGCGGAAATGGTGACTCAAGCCCAGGACCAGTCTTTTCTACGCTGGCTCATTCATCGAGAATCAGGATAACCCCAGAATTCAGTCAACTTTTACTGATCGAACAGTGAGTTTCCTGTCGTCTCGAAATTCGAAGCTTTATCTTGATTGGTATATTAATTATTCAATCCGTGTAGGTCGTCAAGAACGCCATGAACTGACCTTTTATCAACTTGGATGGGAGAGATGACGATGATGAGGAGGATCTTGAGGGTGACGAAACGGGAAATGACGGAGGGGATATGGAGGCGCCAGACAGAGTTGAAGAGGACGGCAAGGAACAGGCCGAGGAGGCTGAATGCTTTGGTTTTGCATAGGTGGTACGGTATACGGTATATCAGTATATACACTTTAATCGACCAAAACTACATGATAAGTGTTCATTAAATTACTATAATTTATTGCCCTAGTGGCTCAGTGGTTATGGTGATGGTCCGCTCGAAGCTTTGGCGCTAGTCAGCTCTTAAATGAGAGGTCTGCCGTTCGATTGCTTCAGCTGGCAGTAATTTTGCTAGAATTTGCACCGGTCCGGCCAGACGCCGTGACCGGGTGCGCCCTTTCCCGATTTGGGAAAGGGCGCACCCTGTCCCATTTGGGATGGGGTGGCAAAGTCATGAGTAAATCAAATCCCATGACTACTTTGCTCCTAGGGATTTATCCATAGGTGCCCCTCTTCAAGGGTATATGGCAATATCCCAGTGCGCATTTGCAGCTGTGGTAATATCCCTGTTGAAGCATTTGCAACTTGTGGTTGTAGCCATTGTTCAAGCTGTTAGGATTGCAGCTATGGCTGGGCGCAGCTGTTGTTACGGGACTGAAACCACTGCTCCTTCGTCGAGCAGTACCTATTACCGAAATGGAATTGTTATAGGGTTGAAGGGATAAGGCGTTGACAGCAAAGGGATTTTGCACCGGGTTGGATGCGGTAGTAGTAGTGCGTGTACCGCGTACTGGATTACGACAGATATTTGCACCTACAGGAGTGGGTCTGGAGCGAGGATTCATAAAAAAGATTTAACACGATGTTGATGAGTATCAGTTTAAATATACTGTTAGGATTGCGCAAGAACCGAGACTAGCCAAGGGTTCCTGAACGGAACCAAGGTTACCGAAGCTTTGGCTAGCGACCGGAAGGTGATGGACGTTAGTGAAGCTATTAGCAACACCCTCGCCATGCTGTAATGTCCGATGAGGAAGAGTGAAGTTTAGCGAGACAAGATTTGTGGATGTCGGCAAGCCAACGGTTGACCGAGACAATACTGAGACAAGTGGAAGTTACTTCCGAGAGGATATGGTGTATCCAAGATGATATTTAAACTAAGGTATGACAATCGAGTATAACTACTTATATACTGTATCGACCATCGGACCCAAGTAGGTAAAAGACAATAAGTATGTGATGCTGGATCATTCGGCATATAAATATGGAAAGCATATTTAGTTAAAAGACAAAAAGATAATATAAACAAAAGAACAATAAGGTGGCCGAGTATGTCCGAGATATAATCAGCCGATAGTTACCGAGCCGTTGCGCAGAAGTGTTCGGCGGCAAGCTGAAGCACCTTGGCCCGCATGGATATAACACTGTCTGCTACAAGGAGAGTTCCTTGTCAGTGATGAAGAGGTTCCCTCAGACCTCTTACCATCCGCCATGGCAACTTTTACGCCTCGAATTCCTAATGGTGACCTTTTCCATGAACACTTATTGCATGTTGGGAAACAGGCAGTCAATGAAGTCTTGATGGGTGACTACGCTACAGGTCTAGAGAAATGGAATGGTACGTGTATGAAAGCCATGTGCAATTCTTGCCTCAAAGGGAAGCATCCTCACTTCCCCTACTCCTACCATGGTAACCAAGCTTCACATCCCCTCAAACTCATTGTAGTTGACACCTGCGGGCCCATGCCAATCCAATCCTCCCATAAATCCACTCATTTCAATGTTATTGTTGACGATTTCACTAGTGCTCCTGGCGGAGGCTGTTTTGCAAAAAAGAACCAGGCTGTCAAAATAATTCAATCAACGATTAACCAATGGGAGGTGGCCACAGGTGAGAAAGCACAGAATGTGCGATTGGATGGTGCATTGGAATTCCATGGTGAGGAGAGCGCAAAGTACTTCTGGGACAAGGGGATCTCAGTGCAGAAGACTGCTGCCTACTCACACCAGCAGAACGGTAAGGCTAAGCGATGGGTGAGAACCATTGAGAATGATGCTATGATGCTCATGGTTCATGCTGGCCTACCTATGCAACTCTGGGAGGATGCAGGTATGCACTGCCCTTTATATCCATTTTTGACTCCCTTCTAAAACACTCCCCAAAAATAAAACACATGTTCGAGATGGTATCACAAATGGAAACCTGACCTTTCTCATCTCAGAGTATGGGGTGCCAGGCTTGGATGCAAGTCCCAGAGGAACTACGTTGAAAATTTGGGGATAAAATGGTGGAATGTATTTTCATTGGATACAAAGAGAATTGTGTGGGTTGGCGTGCATTAGGAACCTGAATGGTGGTTACCACTTTACAGACCAGGTAGGTTTTCAATGAATCTTGCTGTGGTTGCCTTGGGGGCCCTCGTGCTTTGCGTGACTTTGTTGAACCTGGAGATGTTCCTGACACTCCCAAAGGTCCTCGTCCTTGTCATGTGAACTCAAGCCAACGGAATGTGGCAAACTATGGCAGGAGGGTATTTGTATTCGGGATGAACATATCAAGAAGATCCACACCAATTCTGGTCCTCCTCTCCCACAACACTCCATGCTGAACTGAGAACAGATATCGCTTCATTCACCATCGCATATGACTTATTGGAGAAAATCTTTCTTCATTGGATGATGATACTGAATTCTACTTTGCTGCTCTTGCCAACATACCTCTCCCGCCAACTCCATCCCACTCAAAAGCCAGACCCAGACATTCAATTATGACGAGGAAGGACCGACCTTATGATCCTGATTGACCATCTGCAATGACGAAGGAAATGTTGAGGAGACTGGATAACAACTTTGGCTAGATGCTGAGGCGGAAGAGGTGGCAGGTCTATTCGCTTTGGAAGTGTTTGAATGGTACGATTCTATCCCTTGTGGTTGCCATCCTATTGGGATGAAGTTTGTATATGACATGAAGGTTAACCTAGATGGATCTCTTGGTCAATACAAGGCTCATCTAGTGGCCCAGGGTTTTTCACAGCAGGCCAGACAATTATGGTAAAGTCTATGCCACTGTTGCCAGAATTGTTTCCATCTGACTTATTCTTGCTTGGACTGCTTTTGCTGACTGGGAACTTTTTCCTTTGACATCAAGCAAGCTTTCCTCAATGCTCCTCTAAGCAATGAGGTATATGTCACCCAGATCCCTGGTTACCCTGGTGTCCATCCCAGTGGTGTCTATCGCCTCCTGTCATGCCTTATATGGTCTCCACCAGTCCTCCGCTGCATGGTATACCCAACTATGTTCTGTGCTCAAATCAATGGGATTTACTTGTTGTGGGAATGATGCGGCAGTTTTTGTATGTTGTTTTGTTGAACCTCCTGACCTGTCCATCCCTATCCTTGCAAATGGAGAACCCCTTACAATGTTTGTGCCTGTGCATGTTGACAATGGCCTGGTGTCCACCAACTCAATTCCGCTCTATGCATGGTTCATCCAAACTATTAACCTGCACTTTACAGTTGTTGACCAGGGCCAGCAACCTGTTACATCAGCATCCGATATCTAGGACCATCAGGCCCGGAAGCTCTGGTTGTCGCAGGAGATATACATTGAGGAACTGTTGGATTTGTATGGTCTGTCTGACTGCACAGAGAACAATCGATCTCCCTATGCGCCGACCACTGTAACCTGGCCACTACTCCCTTTCCATGCTTGATGAAACTACTATGAAGGTGTACCAGGCAATAGTTGGTTGCTTGCTCTTCCTGGCTCTGTGTACACACCCTGACATTGCATTCATGGTCATGTACTTGGCGCAATTCAACTCAAAACCCACCAAATATGAACTCGCTTCAGCTAAAGGGACATTGCGTTACTTGGCAAAGACACGTTCATGGTCACTACAATATGGGGGTGATGTATGGAATTCTCTCCTGGACCAACTTCATTTATTGCAGGATATCTTGGCAATGTCGGATTCTGACTGGGGTTTGCATGCGGTTGATCATAAATTGGTCTCGGGCTATGCTATCTTCATGTTTGGTGGCCTGGTCTCTTGGTCCTCAATAGGGATGTTTCGGGCCGGCAAATTTTACCGCTCCAAATTTTGCCGTAATGTATGGCAAATTTTGCTTTGATAGAGCTATTCTTCGCTACGTCATGCTGTACAAAAGTAGCCGTAAATTTTCGCAAATTTTGCCTCTGCGACTGGCAAATTTTGCTGGCCCGAAACATCCCTAATGAAACAAAAATGTGGCATTGTATTGACAGTCGGATATATGGGGCTGACAAATGTGCTGAAGGAGGCATTGTGGGTACAAGTTTTTCTTTCTCTTATTGAAATTCCTGTTCCACATCCTTTTCCTATTGCTTCTGATAATCAAAGTGCACTCCTTATTGCCAATTCTGATTCTGTATCTTCCTGTTCTAAACATATTGATATCCATTATCACTTCATTCACACTGAGCTTGACAATGGTTCATTTGTTATGATTTGGTGTCCAGCTCTAGATATGATTGCTGATATATTCACAAAATCCCTCCCTTCCGATCTACATTACAAACACTGTGCATCTCTTGGGCTTATTTCACATTGATTCTTTTTGCTCTTCTTGGACTCTACCTTATTTGTCTGCTGGGGTGTGTTGGACTCCAAGTTCCTTAGCACCACATCACATCCTCTTTTTGGTTTAGTCCATTTTCACATGTGACTGCGTAGTTTATATGCCCCACATTCCCACACTCACCCCTCAGCTGTTGCTCTCATCTCGTTCACACTCTGAGGGGTAAGTTTAGCTTTCTTGACATACCTATGGACTTATACTTACAACTATTTAGTTTTTCCATTTTCCGTCTTCGTCTCTAGACTTGACATCCAACACCTGGGATGTCATTGAAACCCTTTAGGTCTGATTTACAAATTGAGGCTGCCAGGGGTTCTATTGCTAGGTTGAAAAGGAGGCAGGACATGGGGTCCCCTTGGCAAACACCTCTCGTAACCTTATATAGCCCTTTGATCATAGCCGTGAAAGCATCTGGGAAGCCAAACTGGCTTAGTGTTCTCCACAGGTAGTCGTGGGCAATCTTATCATAAGCTTTCTCCTGATCCAGAGCTACTAACATTCCATTCTTCTCTGCATATTCAGCATAATTCACAATCATCCTGATTAGCCTTGTTTGCTCCGCTATCTGCCTTCCTGGCATGAAACCTCCCTGGTCTGGGTGGACAATGTCTGGGCAGACCCCTGCAAGTTGTATTGCTAGAGCTTTGGTGAAGATTTTGTAGTCTGTATTCAGCAACATTATTGGTCTATAGTTACTGATTAGGTTCCTGTCTCCTTTTTTATAGATCAGGCACATCCAGCCCTCTGCGAATTTGGTTGTCTTGTCTACTCCATATGTGTGTAAATCATTATATGCTGCAAGGAGCAGTTCTATTATGTTGAAAGCACCTGTATCTCCTCATTTTTTGTCTTCGCAAAAGACATCTACTTGCGATTTCCAGAACTCATATGTAAGTCCATTTTTTGACTGCTTCAAAGCGAATTCAATTTCTTCACACTGTAGGTCTTTGCCCACTTCTACCGTTTGCTCTTCCGTAAGTTTTACATCAATCTTTCCGAGGATATCTCTGATTGCTTGTTCCCGCTCTTCAGGGTCTGTATCGAGTCCTTTCAGTTGAAGTGAGTTGTGGTACTCTCCCCCTAACTTGGCTATTCCTTTGAATTCCTTCACATATTCTGTCCTTGGGATTAGCAGGGGTTCTCCACCTGCAGGGGCCTCCAGTGGTTCCATTGGTGGGAGTTTCTCCAGAGCATATATCAGATCTCTTGGCTTTTGCTCTTTATTTGCTCTAACCCATTCTTTACAGATTGTTTTTCCAATGAGTTGGTCTTTTGCAGCACTATGGCATTTATGGATATCATGGCCTCTTACCTCCATTTCCTATAGCCTTTTCTTGAGATCGTGGATTTTAGAGGCTTTCTCTCTTCCTTGGAGGGTGTCATCCAGATTATCGCTGATCTTCTGGATCTCTTTTTGGATTCGACTCACTTCACTTTGGTAGGTTGAGATACTTGACTTTTCTATTTCTCTTGCTTTTTTGGTTACATCTTTGATGTATTTCGCCAATAGTTTCTGTGGGTTATGTTCCTCTGATCTTTCTATAATCAAACTGAGTTCATTTAGGGCTTTAGCCCCCTCACTTTTTGCATAGGCTTTGAAGTTTTTATCTTTTATTATCTTCTTCAAGATTGACCATCTTCCTCTCCCAATTTTAGGCGTGTTTTCATGTGTTACCTGCATGGAGACCATATTGTGGTCTACTCCTTCTATCCCAACTGTGGCCATCCGCCATTGTCTTGCTGTTTGCATAATGTTGTCTGTTACATAAATACGGTCGAGGCAGGATTGGCTGCTGTTTCTGGAGAAGGTATATTGCTTATCCAATGGGTATGTTTCCCTCCATCCGTCACGGAGACCTAGACCCATTTTCAGATTGTCTAGGGCTTCTACTGCATCCTCAGGGTCCTCTCACATTGGGAGCCTGTCTATGGGGTCTTCTACCATATTGCAGTCCCCAGCCATAACATCTGGTTTCCAACCTTGGTTCTCTGGTCGGCTCATAAAGTTCTGGATCTCTTCCCAGAACTTTGTATTCTCCTTCCTATCAGTGCTTGTTACGTTGGGCACGTATACAACTAGGATTGTCAACTTCTCATCTAGGTGCCATTTTAGTTTAACCAGAAGGGCCCTTCCAGGTATGATTTCCTTTGCTTCTGCATCCTGTGTTTTCACAAGCTGTCTATTCAGTACTACAGCAACTCCTCCGGTGGCAGTTGGGTTTGTTGGATGGTTAGAGGAGAATATTTTCATCCATTTTTTAAAAACATGCTCTGTTTCTGCTTGCTTGTTTTCCGTCATATGCGTTTCCTGCACTAAAGCAATTCCTATTTTATTCTCTCCCATAATTTGGTTCAGTCTCGCCCAACGGTTGCCTATCTGGTATGGCCCAGTGCCCCCATAGCCATTAAGGTTTAGTCATGGGCAAGAATCATGAATCATCAAGGATACTCTAGTCATGATCCTTGAAAATGATTCTAGGATAGAGTCATACCACAAAAAAAAGGATCATGACTCTACTCCAGAGTAGAGTTAGAATCACCTGGTTTGGGACCTAGGATACTCTAGCAAGGGTACTCTTAAATACTTGCTATGTGCTGTATATGATGTATTGTGAGTGAAATGTGTCTGAAACATCAATATTGCTACTGCTGAGGGTTGTATACTAATATTTAATACATCTAATACAACACTTATTGGGTTATTCAATGTTCACTCTAGAGTATCCTTGGATTGATTTGACTCTTGACTCTAGGTGATCCTATCCTAGAGTCACTTGTGCTTAAGTGATTCTACTCATGGCTAGAGTTAAGATCATGGGTTTTGGAGTGAGAGTAGCCTAGCAAAGAGTCAAGAGTCAGATAGAGTCATGATTCTTGCCCATGACTATTAAGGTTTAGCAAGATAATTTTGACACCAGCTTTGGTGTTCTTATGGTTTTCCTTTTCACGGGCACATCTAGCTCTGCGATTTGGTCTGAAAGGACATGTGTCCTCTGGAGTTTCATACTCCTGTGGATTTCCCTCTTGCGGGTTGTTCCCTTGTTCATTTTCTTGTGAACTTTGGTTTGGGGCTTGCCTTCCTCCTTGTGAACTGGGGTCATTATCCCCAGTTTGATTGTTGTTTCCCTTCAACTGGTTGGCTCCTTGCCAATTCTCGACCTCGGGGATGGTGCTTTGTTGCTCTCCTCCCTCCCTCCTTGGTCTTCCATTGTTGTTTGCATCAGGGAACCCATCATTATCGCCAGTGCCATTACACATTGTGCTTATTCTGGATGACTCTGGGATCAACCCTTCTGCCTGCCTGCCTATGAACTGGTCCTGGTCATCATTGGAGGCTGAACCAATGGGAGGATTCCTGCCTCCTCCAACCAGAATCTGCCAAGATCCTGCGTCACTGTTGATTTGTCCCCGTCTACCCCCTCTCCCATCCCTTGGAGGCTGCAGATTGAGGAAACTTGCCCCCAAGCAAGTAAAATTCTGTTGACCATTAGTAACGCTCCTTGGCTCCCCCAAGACTGCAATCCGCCCCGGGATCTACGCAGGTGTGATGGACTTTACCTTTCTCCATACCCAAAGCATGGAAATGAACACGAATCCAGGAAAATAATGAAGCTTACCTCTGCCGATGCCACCACTCACCTTATAATTTATTTTTATAGCGCCTGCGCTGCTTTCCTGTCCACCTCAACATCAGTATATTTGGGCAGAGCTGGCGCTACGGGGGATCCAGCCCTGTTGGCCTCCTCCCCCAATTTGTTGGTCCATGCCCAACTCTGTATACCTGATGTATTTGTATATTGTTTTTTAGGATTTCCTGTACAAAATATATTCAATTGTGTCTATGTTCATGTATGGTAGACATGGTACAAGATATAACTTATTCAAAAGGCCATTACAGTCATGTATTGGAAGTCAGAGGGAGAATTGTAAGGTGGTTAGTGTCTAGGTCTTGTCTGATAATCATCTAATCCCACCCATAGTAGTTCTGCTGCTCATAGCAATTACCATGGCCGTTCTCGTAGTGGCTGTGTGAGGAGTGTTCCTCATGCTTGTTACGTCTCCCGTAACCTCTACCTTGGTTGCCTCAACCACCTCAACTTCCGCAACTTCAAGGGCCATTTCCACATTGTCCGCGAGATCCTCTGCCTTGGTTTGGCAAGCCTCGGTTGTTCCCAGGAGCTCCTCTACCATCAGGCAAGACCACCAAGGGGTTTGTCCACGACTTTGCCCTTTGCGCCATACAGCCGAGTTCGTCTGAGGTTGGCCCATACCATCTTTCTCCTATATTAGGCAGGGGGCATTTCTGGCTTGCGTGAAGATCACTCTTGCACCAGACACAGCTGGCACCTTCTCCACTGGGTTTCATGAAGCGCATGCCGACTGTGTATCCAGTGATGTTCTTTATCTGGGACTTGAAAGCATCTTGTTTGGCTTTGTTGGTTGAGATAGGATAGCCTAGGATAATGTAGACATGCTTGTCATTGTCCTTTGTGGCTTTCTCATAGATTTGGTGAGTATTGGGTTCGATATAGATGATCCAGAATGATTTGGTCGCATTTACTGTGGCATGGAGGGGTGAGGTTGAACGTCTCGTGAGCTCGGCACTAGGATTACTCTTCATGAAAGAGTGAACAGCCATCTTTACCTTCAGCAACTGCCACACCCTCTCTTTCACCACCATTAAAGCGTTAAGCTTCTGTGTCTCTGGTCCTGCCCTAACGGCGTCTCCACAAAGTTTCATTATGAACCAATTGGGATACTCTCGGTCAAGGGCATAGACAGTGAAGGTCACACCAGGCTCATGTAGGGGGAAGACTCGCTTCCAGAGAAGCCATTCACATTGGCTTTGTGTGAAATTGGAAATGAAAAGCACGATGGGGGGTCAAAAAATCCTTTCTTTGCTTTGGCTGGCTTTGCCGGGATAAGCTCAATACTGTCTTTTCCAGGCAGGTCGACACCTCAGAGGAAGGCTAAGATTGCTTGTTCTGTGGCAGGGAAAGTGTGCTTCCAGCCTGCACTGCCTCCATATGGGACTATCGCAAGATACTTGGTTGGGTCTTTGTTGATGCTCTTCTTCTGCTTGGGATGAACATTCTTGAGTAGATGAGCAGTGGAGATTACTGCAACCTTGTATTCCTGCTCAGTGAAGGGGACTGCAAATCCAGCAGGCTTGTCAGCAGGTTCGTCTCCGGAGCTGCTCTTCCTGCTGTAGGGGAATAGTTCCTGAAGAGTAGGAGTTGTCAAATGCTCAAGAGCATTGGGGAGTGTGAAGGAGGAGGACATGTTTTGGTGGTTTGGGAGGGGAAGAATTGGCCTAGAATCACATTCGTTGATTGCATTGTTGTTGTTTCTTTTGTCGTTTTTGTGTCTGAGTTTGTCTTCCTCAGTCTGCATTGGGATGTTTTGTTAGTCCTCAGAGCTCATGTAAGGTTTCCTATTCATACCAATTCCTCCGGTCTAGTGGAGTCTTTGTTTCCTCCTTCGATTGCTAAAGGGATGTTTTGTTAGTCCTCAGAGCTCATGTAAGGTTTCCTATTCATACCAATTCCTCTGGTCTAGTGGAGTCTTTGTTTCCTCCTTCGATTGCTAAACGTTTGCAAGGACCTTTAGCCTTGTCAGTCGAGGACTCTCTATTCTCTTGGAGCGACATACAGTGTGTTTGACTGGCTGCAATTTGAGTGGAGCGGGAGTAGAGATAGAGTGAAGAGGGTAAGAAGGGGGGGTTCCCACAGGCAACAGCCTTTATGTGCCGTTTGAATCCTTTGTCTTAGTTTTCTTCTTTTTCTTTGTGAAGGTCATGGAGGCAGGAGAAAAGCGCGTTTGTTGTCACAGGGTTGAAGCATGAGCCACTGCTGCCACTCGCTCTGATTGGTTCCGCTTGACTTTCCTCAAGTCTCGCATTTTGTGCAAGCCCATTTCTTACATGTCTTGTTAGCCAAAGTCTCTACTTTGTGTCCTTAACCAGTATTTAATAGAAGCGTCATGTTTCCATTGAGCCAAGGCTTTACTCTTTTGCCAAGGGGACTAGATATTGTAGCAGTCTTCCTACAGAGTAAATTACACCATGAATTCAAACTTCGTCTCTACAACTTGTGCATTGCACCAGTTGTAGATGACATGACCTGTTAGCTTCACAGTGATTTTGCTGTTACTAGTCCCCTTGGTCACTGAGAGGCTGGCCGCCGGATCCACGCATCATGGTGGTCCTAGATCAAGGGGAGTTTCAGTTTGTTATTTATCTTTAAACCGGGCTCAGAAAATTGTCCTCAACAGTATACCAGTGATTCATAAAGTCCTTGCGAAAGCCAGACTTAGTGTAGAGAAAGTTGATAAACAATAAAACAAGGAAGTGAGTAGAAAACATGGGATTCCAGACAAAAACGGAAGTCAACCAGCTTTGACATCACCAATTTCATCACTCAAGTCCAATACATCCAAAGCCACAGATAGTACAGGGAATACTCGAAAAAATGTCTACTCTGTTCCAACAAAAAAAAATTGATTGGACAACAGGAAACACGTCGGAAAATATTTCTGTCTATTTATTTGATACCAGTGTGGACAACGAATGATTTTTCTTCTTCGCCTTCTCAATCTCTGATTATCAGCTAAGTATAAGCACTTAAAGCAAGAAAGATTGTCTCCCGGAAAAGGATTTTATTGGGAGCCTGCTCATTGTGAAAGTGCAGCATAGTAATGCATCGTAATTGACGTTCATATGATCCTGGTTCAAAGTCCCGTGAACATGAGCAACAAGCTAACAGCGCTTTCACTATAGCCATGAGGATCATTGAGAGGGGTGAAGAAACCAGACAGAGTCAGGTTGTATCCTCTAGACCTAGCTTCCCAGTGTGATGTGCATGTCCAATGATATGAGAACAAGAAAGCAATAAGGGATGATTGAGGTAGCTGAGAGACTAATAGGAACTGAAGACTCAAATCAAAAATTCAAAATGATACCAATTGACCAAATCCCTACCAGAAACTAAAAATTAAATTCAAACAGCCAGCTGATTCAGAAATTCTCTCCAATCTTTGCATTCCATCAGCTCCAGCCTGAGTACCTCCTCTTCCTGCTCCACATCTGAGCCAGCTCTAAAACCTTTGCCATTCCATTCATCTTAGATCTATCCATTCCTTCTGCTCTGCCTCCTCTTCATTCCACTCCAGCTCCAGGTTTACCGTTTAGTACCACAGTGCAACATCCTCGAACCCATCCAATGAAAATTTGAGTTAGGATACCCAATTCTGCACCACTCCACCAGTGCCTGCAGTGGATTTATAGGGAAGGATGTACATCCTGTACTTGAAAATCATGACTCCGTATAGCCAGGTGGCACCTCATATATCTCCTCCAGAGACTCTTCTCTGGTCAGACATAGGCCACTGTCCATATAAACAGTAAGCAGTTGTGCCTGTAATTCATCAGCAAAACCTGTATGATGTGGGCAGTGCTTGAGCGAACTGTCCAGAGTTCCCAGTGCTCCAGCATCCCAGCACTCAGATGGTCCAGCCGATGCAGGAGGGGGCTCCCAGAAGCTCCCAGAGGCCGCAAAATTACCTTATTTGGAAATAACGTATGATTTTATATTTCTGACAGCACTGGCAAGCACTGGCCAGCACTGGGAGCTCTGGGAGCGCTGGGAATTTTAAGTATTGCTGTGGGAATTAAAATGCAAAATACAGGTTTTGCTGATGTTGCTGCTGCTGTGGAGTCAGCTGCTCCAATTGCTGGTTCTGTTCCAGTGTGACTAAAAGGCGCTGCTCAAGCTTCATAGTGAGAAGGTTTTGTGGACTGGGTCTATCCCCATCATTATTTTCAGCTTCACCTGCTGTAAGCACTAGGATGATTATCAGGACTTCTGCCAATGAGATAATTAAATTATTGATAAGGAGCCTACCTATGACATTCTTTTTGGATGTTGGCAGCATCAAGGCAAGTTGACCAAACAGTTGCCTAGGTAGGACACTGTGATGGGTGATTGGAGCAAGCATTCTGAGTGCTCTTCTTTGCCTGAATTTTCTCCTGTTCCATACAAGAGCCATTATTACTGTCAATAGTATGATTGGTATGGTTGTACCCAGGACAGCTCCCATAATCACCCCAGACTTTGAATGTACATAGTGTGCCTCAGGATTTGAGGTAGTAGTAGTGGTACTGCTTGGAATGGAATGGGCAGAAGAAGAGGGGGAATTAGTAACAGTAGCACTGGGAACACTAGCATTGATGCCATTCATGGCAATAGCTGCTGCAGACAGTTGAGCGAATCCAACTGAAGGAGGGTTGTATCGGAAAACAGAGTAGACATTTTTCTGCCACACAAATACATAGCAAGAGAATTTGAAGTTAGCCTTTGGATTGGTCACAAGCCAAAAATAAAGCTACTTACCAAGAAAGTATCACTGACAACCCAAGCTGGTGCTTCACTGCTCGTCAATACCTCAAAAAAGGCACCTACACAAGTTCCCTCATTGGATTGTTGTACTTGGAAGTTGGCATTGCTGATAGGCCAGCTTTTTCCACCAATTGACATTGATACTTGAACATTTGTTGAACAGGCTATGTATTCTGATACTAGGTTATAAGATGGATAATAAAGTATGTATTTTGGGCTCTTCAAGAGAGCTTATATACTTAAGTACAATGTATCTAGAAAGTTCTACTAGCTACTGTACTACTGCGGATGAGTAATATAATAAGTATTGAGCAACAGAAGGAACATAAGTAAATGGTCGCAACGTGTCTATGCGCGTGATGTCACATTTCCACAACACTATGCACATAGAGATCAAGATGGTCAAAGAACAACAGATGGGGATGCATTCACTCACAATAGAGGTAATACCCCTCGAGATTTCCTGTTCCTGCTTGCGAGCCAGGGATATTGGCATAGATTTCAGCAACTGCACTGGAAGGACCACCAATGAGAGTCGTTCCAGTGTTGATGATGGCAAGCGCAGAACTTCCAGACGGGATTGAAATTGAGGATCCTTGGGATATTATAGCTGTTTGGTGGAAAATGGGTACTTTTGAAACCGCAATACATGCCATGCAACTTACCTGAAATAGTTTGTAACCAGAACGATGTCTCATTATCAGGTAGGTTGTTGTAGTCAATATCACCCGTATAGATGCTGGTATTGATGGCACCTGGATCATTAGATGCATCAGCACGCCGTGGCATGGGACGGGACAATGGAAAGCAACCTAGGGTGAACATTCCTCCAGGTTCAAGATCCTCCATGCTGGAATCATTATTGTACCTTTGCAAACATCCAGTTAATGATTATTTCAACAGTAATGTAAATACTGACCTCGTAAGTTGAAATGCCATAAGTGGCTCAGTCCAAGCACTACTGGCAACCAAAGTTTCCCAAAATGGCATTGCTCCAGAGGAAGCAATGGTCTGGAAAGCAAGACCCATCAAGCCAGATACAGGGCTGCTCAAAAAATTCCCCGACACCTCAGAGCAGACTGCAAATACTTGATTTGACACTGTAAATCCGGCCATTTGAACAATGTCTGTGCTGAGTGCATCAGCAAAAATGCTCTGGGCCTGAGATAGCCTAGGTAGCCTGGGTGACCTGAGATTACCCTATAGATCAACCTCAGGTAGCCTGGGCAACCTGGGTGACCAGGGCAACTCAGGTTAATGGAGACTACCCTCTAGGGTACCCTGAAGTCACCCCATAGGGCTAACCTGGGTGAACCTGAGGAAGCCTGAGGAAACCTGAGCAACCTGAGGCAACCTGAGACAGTCTGAAACTTGGTTTAATTTTATACAACCTAAAGAGCCTAAATAACTTCGGGTTTTAAGCTATTAAATATATAGATGTTCTGTAATCAAAAGCAGACATTCCACTTGCTTGATAAATCATCTATAGATCAAAGTTGTAAGTAATTGCACGAAATAAGCGCCGAACCGCGTGGGCGCCTGTGAACTGCATACAATCAAAAACCTGTTGATGGGGTCAAATCATATTCATCAAGAATATAACAGATTACCTCCTAAGCTTGCTACACTTAAACATGAGTCTGAATAACTTCAGTGAGCTGTTCCGAGATGTAAGTTAAGGTCAATAAGATATTAAGAAGCTTCTTCTAATAAGAATACATTAAGTGAGTCCAATAAGAACAATGAAATAGTATAAGTTGAGCAACATTGAGTGATAAGACTAAGTATAAAGACAGGTGAATAATGAGATAACTAAGATGTTTTTTAGATACCACTACTTATGATAGGCACCCTCAGGCTATCTCAGGTTACCTCAGGCTGCTCAGGCAGCCTCAGGTTTACTCAGGTTCACTCAGGGTAGCTCAGGGTAGCTCAGGGTAGCTCAGGCTATCTCAGGTTGACACAGGTTACATATAACCACCTGAAAAGGCCAAGGAAAAAGGGATAAACCTGGATAACCTGGGCAGCCTAGGTGACCTAGGCTTCCTAGGTAGCCTAGGCACCCAAAGGAAAGCCTTTGATAACCCAGGGCCCAGACCATTTTTGCTGATGAGCAGTAGATGTTGGTTTGAGAAAAACAATTAATGATCAGTGTGGTAATGAGTTCGCAGATTTTGAAGCTCCAATGGCAACTGCAAATAGTTGGGCCACAACTGTACAGAACATTCGGAAATCATTCATAGATGAACAGGTAATCCGTAGTGAAGATATACCAGATCATAATCACAAACCGAAATTTACAAAGTGGAATGAAGTTATCATTGCAGATGGGTCTTACATGAACAAAGATTTCCATGCAGAGATTGATGAAGAACAAAACATAATTGACCATGTAGTAAAACAAAAATCACTAAACAATGAACAAGAACGCGCTTTTAGAATAATTGCCAATCATGCAACTCTGGGAGATAGTAATCCATTGACAATGTATATTGGTGGAATGGGAGGTACCGGTAAAAGTCAGGTAATTCATGCATTACGTCTATTCTTTCAGCTTAGAAAAGAAAGTGGTTGTGCACCTACAGGTACAGCAGCAGCACTACTATCAGGATTGACTTATCATTCTGTACTAGGGTTCCAACAATCAAATGAGGAGGCTATCAGTCTAGATCCTGAATATGGTTTAAAAACATCAAAACGTAACTTGGAAGGAGTTGATTACATTTTAATTGATGAATGCTCAATTTTAGCACTGAGTGATTTATTTATGATAAGTGAAAGGTTGGCCAAAACTCGTGAGTGTCCTGATTCACCATTTGGTGCATTCAATATAATTTTTGCAGGTGACTTTGCTCAATTGCCACCAGTTGCAGGTAGTCCACTATACAACCCTCTGTTAAATATCAATGGTACTTCAAGAATGTCTATATCTGATCAGAAATTGGCTATGGCAAGAGCACTTTGGCATCAAGTGATGACAGTTGTAATTCTTAGACAGAATATGAGACAGAAGACACAGTCACCTGAAGATGCAAAACTTAGACAGGCTTTAGAAAATATGCGTTATGCTGCTTGCACAGAAGATGACAATGAATACTTGAAGTCAATCACTGTGAATGTTGCTCATAAAATTCCTCATGAGTTCAAAAATGTATCAGTAATATCACCAAAAAATTGTCAACGAGATGCATTTAATGAATTAATGCAAGATGCTTTTGCTAAAGAAACAAAACAAACATTACATGAGTTTTATGCAGTTGATACTTGGGGACAACTAGATGACCCAGGAAAAACAGCTCGAAAGCAAAGAGGAAAAGGCTCAAACAGGAAACAAAAAGAAATGTCAGAAACAATGCAAAATATATTATGGAAGATAAGACCAGGGTGCACTAAAAGTATTCCTGGCATTTTGAAATTATGTATTGGTATTCCAGTAATGCTCAAATTCAATCAAGCAACAGAGCTATGCATGACAAATGGACAGCAAGGGCATGTTGCAGGTTGGACAAGCACCAAGAATGAAAAGGGACAAGAAGTTCTAGAAGTGGTATTTGTAAAATTGCATAAGCCTGCAAGTGATATTCAGATCCCAGGCCTGGAAAAGAATGTTGTACCAGTGACAAGAAAGGATTTTAAAATCAAAGTAAAGTGCCCAGCATCAGCAAAAACTGTTTTGGGCCCAGGAGGATCTAAGGTCACCTAGTCCTCTTAGGCAACCTGAGGCATCCTAGTTGGCCCAGGAAAAAGGGTAAAACTTTGGACATCTCAGGTATCCTAGTCATCCTAGGTGTCCTGGGAGATCCTGGGATGTCCTGGGGCATCCTGGGGCATCCTGAGGCATCCTGGGATGGAACTTTTATCCTAGGATGCCTCAGGATGCCCCAGGATGCCCCAGGATGCCCCAGGATATCCCAAGATCTCCCAGGACACCTAGGATGACTAGGATACCTGAGGTGTCCAAAGTTTTACCCCTTTTCCTGGGCCAACTAGGATGCCTCAGGCTGCCTAAGAGGACTAGGTGACCTTAGATCCTCCTGGGCCCAAAACAGTTTTTTCTGATGCAAATGGTGAAGAGGTTACCATTAATTGAAACCAAGTTCCTATTGTCTTGAACTTTGGGATGACAGACTACAACTCACAAGGACGTACATTACAGTATAACTTGGTGAACCTTCAATATGCAAACAAATTTCAAGGTATATATACATCTCTATCTAGAAGTTCCAGTCATAAGGGTACATTGATCATGCAAGGCTTAAGCAAAGATGTAATCCAAATGATAACAGAAGGACTTCATGGAAGAAAACAATCGAACAACTTTCTTAGGCAGGAATATTGTGAACTAGAACTGTTAGATGAAATAACAAAATGCAAATATGAGAACAAACTATCAAAAGAAGTAGCAGGAATTACAAGGAATCAGCTCATTCATTCTTATTGCACTTGGAAAGGTGAACAATATGTTCACCTGCTAGTCCCCACTAATCAGTCTAATAAGACTCAAGGGAGGATATTATATGGGTCTTATGTGAGTTACTAAGGGATTTTCACCAGGTACCATTAAAGATGTATAAATAATTTAGTAATTTGACCAAATACCAGACTTAGGGTTTATCAGAGACTTTGGAAGCGCCCACAGCTTAGGCGCTCATAGGCACCTATATCTAATTCATTAAATCAAACCAATTTTCAGCCCAAGTGGTAAAACAAAAATGTACAAGTGCAAGTGTCCCAGACAACTAACACAGAATGGTCAAAATGGAGGAGAGGAGTATGACAGGGAGCATGTGGAATGTTGGTACAGCAGGACATAGCAAAGACAGAATGGCCCTGGCACGTGGGAGGCACTTTAGCAAACCCCAAGAAATACAAGAGCTTAAACACGGAAAGAACAGAATAACATGAAAATAAACGACAAAGAAACTGCTGCAGTGGCGGAGTTGAAGCCCAAGAGAGCTACATAGCGCTAAACCTCGCTAGCAGGAGCATCACCCAACCCTGCAGGACGAAGCGTAGGCTTCTTTTTCTTTGGAGGCAAGCCCGCTGGACGAAACATTGTTTGTTTCTTCAAAGCTGACTCCCCATTGGACCCACCCTTCCCTACCATCCCACCCAACGTGGACCGCTTCCCTTCTTCTGAGGCTGGGAGGCCCCTTCATCTCCAGACTTCTTGAAAATACGACGACGCTTCTTCGGCTGAGGCTGATCTTCTTCCCCTTGATCTTCATCATTCTCTGCATCTCGACGATGACGACGACGCTTTTCCCCTTCCTGCGCAGATCTCTTGTGAGTGTTCTTCTTAGGCGGAGGCCTATCTTCTTCGTCTTCATCAGTCTCTGGCTCCTGACGACCCTGTTTACGAGCTCTTCCTGCCCCCGCTGAGACTTTGGCCTTTGGCTTTCAACGGGATAGATCCTTCTTTGGCTGATAATTGGCGTCATCATCCAGATCTTCCTCCTCTTCCTCTTCAACAGCCCGTCCATGTCGCCTGTGTTTGCCTCCTGTATCACTACGCTTAGCACGAACAGCAGGATCGCGCTCCGCAAGCTCTTCCTTAAGCACCCTCTTCTCCACAGCAGTCATAGCCCTCCAAAATGCCTTGCCAGATTTCCAAGCGTCGTATAGTGTTTTTGCATCCAAAGCCCTCTTGATATTTGCTGGACTGCGAAACTCGATGTCCTCTGGCCACCCTTCGATCATGACCCCCTGAGCTGCACGGATGCTTTCGTCATACCTTGCATAGCTCATTTGAATGTTAGTGATCCCGGTGATTTGACCTAGTACAGCAGCGTTAACAATGTACAATAAAAAGACAGAAAGAACGTACGAAGGCTATTAAGAATGAGCTCCACCGTGGCGCTATGCATTTCATTGGTATTCAATTTACGGCTGCCCACTTAGCCCAAATGTTAGTTTGTGGAACGGCCAATGATGGACAAAAACATACTTTTTGATTCGGTACATGCGAAGTCCTCAAGTAGAAACGTCAACTCCTCCACGGAAACCTGGAAGTTCTTGCGAAAGAAGGCGTCGATATCTCCGCGTCCAAAAAAGCCGCTCTGAATAGTGGAGTTATAGGAGCTACGAGCAATAATGCCCATACCCCAAGCGCCCGTGTTCTCATTACAGTAATTAATCTATATTAAGGACGATCAGCCAATGTAAAAGTTAAATAAAATAAAAACGACACACTTGAGCCTGACAGGCATTGAGGGAGTTGCTAGCGATCAAAGCCGATGAACGAGTCAAGACCCGCATGATCACTTTCCGGGAATCAGCCTTTTCATCCTCATACCGGCGACGAAACTGCTTCATTCGTTCACCATCCTTCTCTTTCAAAATATCCATCATCTCCTCATCCTCATGGAGCTCATCTTGAATCTCGTTCAGAGTAGACCGAGAACCCTCTGTAAATAGACCATGAGTAATATGTATCTATAAGATAGAAAATAGGATAAAACTTACTTGCGTTGAGTTCTTGCGTCTTGAAGTACATGAGAACGTTCCAATTGCTGACAGCACGCTGGCTCTTGATAGTTGGAGCCTGTCCCGCCAGCTGTCAGATGCGTTCAGCTGTAACGCCATGAGCTTTTGCAATGGCTTCAACTGCCTCATCCATATCCGCGATGTAAGACCTGACTGCCTCTGTAAGTGCCTCCGACTTGGCTTGTGCTGCCACACAAGCCATCTTTTTCTCCTCATCACCCATGGCGCCTTTCTTCCTCTTTGGCAAAGCTGCCAAAGTTCGAGAAGAAGAAGCGCTACCCTCTGTGGAAGAGGATGCAGCCCTAGCAGCCGCCATCTCTTGAGATGCAGTGGAGTTGGGATCCTGAGAGGCAGAGGTGACCGACGCAGCTAAAGCAGGCGTAGGAGAAAGAGTAGATGCGGCAGGAGTTTCAGCAGAGCCAGCACCCGATGAAAAAGAAGAGTTGGTTGTAGCAGCTGTAGGTGTTTCGGCTGAGCCCGCTCCAGCAGATGCAGCTGTAGACATAGATGCCGCAGTAATGGACATCTGGGTCGAACCTGCTGTAGCTGTCGCGGCCATGGCAGAGGGTACAGCCCCTGCAGGCATTGGAGTAGCGCCTACATGCTTGGATGCAACTGGCTTAGGCAAAGAACAACCTGGAGACTTGTTCTCAGAGCCAGAGTGACTATTACCAGCTAAATAATAAGGCTTGATCAGCAGTAAGATTAAGAAAAATAAACCAGAAAAAAATCACCTGCAGCAGTCAAAGAGTCGCCAATAGCACTGCAAGCCGGACGATAACTGGGTCTTGGGCTTGGAGCAGGACGGTTATCTAGATAATTTGCCAGTCAAAACAAAGGAAAGCGTATCTAAGTTAGGGCGCAAACTTACTGATTAACGTGAGGATCGACTGAGAAGGCATTGCGGGGCGTTGATCTTGAATTTCCGCTGGATCCTCAACCTCGATGTTGACATTTTCTTGAAACTGAATGTGAGGAAGCATGTGAAGAGCAACTGCAAATTTTTTGAATTTTTTTGAGAGAAAAACGCGTGAATGAAATGAACACGCAGGACTTGAAGTTGAAAGAAAGTCGAAGTGGCATGAGTAAACTCGTGCCAGTTCAAGGTACTTGCCACGCCACCGGTGTTTGCCTTTCGCTCCCATCTTGACCATCGTTGTTTCCTTGAAGTTGCTTCACCTTTGAGTTGTGAAATCGCAGAAATAGTTGAAGTCGTGGTTCATGCACAAGATGACTGGTCAGTCTTCTTAGCATCTTGACATACATTCAAATTTCAATGAATATCAATCGATCAATCATTTCTAATTTTATAGGACTCTCATCTCAACTCGCATCATCTCCAACCAAGGCCAAACGCAGTGCATCACTTGAAGACGATGCCAGAGCTCAACGCCTCGCAAGCGTTCAATGCGAACTTTCCGGTAATATCCTTTTTTTTCTGTTATTTCGAAACTCAATGCTAGTTACAGAGGGAGGCGGCGAACTTGAGACTCTGCAGCTTGCCAAGGAGGATTGGGAAGATGTCATTGAAGGTATTAGCAATAGTTTCGGTGCGTTTTTTATTAAAAAATATCTACCACTGCGGTGCTCAATTCATCAAAGGTATATTGCAAACCGTTTATTCCTCCTCTCACTATGCTAGCCGCAGCACCTCTGCTCCCAGTACTCCAAAATGCGTACGTAGAACAGCAGATGCTAGCGCCTCCGTTGCTGTTACAAAGCCTGCTGCTACTGCAGTCTCCAGCAGCCCAGCTATTGTGCCTGGCGGTTGCTTCGTGTTGCCGGAGCCTCCTGTCACCCCCTCTTCTCCTTCTCCACAGCCTACTTACATCAGGGAGCAGAAGTTCTACGTGCTCTATGATGGCCACGACCATGTTAGCGGAGTTTTCAACACCTACGAAAGCACGCCCGATGAGCCTGGCTTGGCTCAGTACATCAAAAAGTACAAATACGCGGTGTTTAAGTCATTCAGCACCCTTGAAGAGGCCACCAACCGCTACAATGAAGCCAAACACACTGGAATCATCAACCTCTTGGCAGATGAACCTCAGCCTGGTGACATTTACATTGTGATTGAAGGAGTTAAGCCAGGGGTGTATATGCAACGGTGAGTATTACTACAGCATTTCCGACCTTTTCATGAGCTCATTGGACTCAGCGGGACAATGATGGCCAGTGGGCTCGACTGGCGTGGAGGCTTGGCAATGGTCACAACTGGTACTGCCTCTCAGGCCAATGCCATGCTGAATGCGTGGATCGCTCAGGGCAAAGTTCGGTATCTTTCTGCGAATCGTTGTTATCAAAACTAACCTTGCACGCTGCTCTTCTTGCAAATGCTGAACGTAGTCTCTAATGTACCATGTATCTGATCACTGCAAATATATTCATTTTCTTGGCTCAACGATACGATGGAATTTAAGGCGGATAAATTCGGGAGGCATTCTCTACAGCCTAGAATACAGCAAGTACATCCTCATCATCCGCTGTATTGTCAATTCCAACCCAACAAGCGCCTTTCCGCATCTTGTACCACCAAATGGCATCCAGCCCATGCTTCTTCATATGTTCCCTAGAGGAAAGTAAGATGAGCGGGGTGGACAGACAGGATGAGCCTGAAGCGAACGTCATTCATTTATCCTTGGCCTTGAGCAGGATTTTTTCTCGATTTCTGTAACGCAAGTTAGCAAGGACAATGGCAAAGAGCAGTACACGCACTTCAGGTAAGATTTCTTGGACGCCTCCCGCTGCCGTGCTTTAGCCTCATCTTTTGCCTTGCCCTCTAACTTAGCCCGCTTGCTAGATAACGTATATTCGCGGATTGAGCATTGAGATGAAGATGGAAGACTTACCTGGCCATGCGAGCGCTGTTTACTGCATTATACATCGTTTTATTCCTGTTATTTACAAGTAGAGCAGCAATTGCAACAGTTAATAGCCATTCGATTCAATGATTGAGAGAAAGTGAGCTTACTTGTATCGATTCCAGCATGAATAGCCAATGCGTTTACCCTGGGTCACTTTGGCCTGCTGTTCGTCTGTACGTTTCGATTTTTTGATAGTGGACTCAGTACGCAGTCGAGGCATGCCTTATAGAAGCAAGCAGAATGAATATACGGCTGAGAAGTAAGATTGAGGATGAAGATAGTGAAAGTTAGGGAGAAAATAGGGTAAGATCATATTTGATCGTAAGTGTCTAATTCGTTTGATCTTAACAACTTCACGAAAGCAAGAAAGTATTTTATTTTATGCACTTCTCTTCTTTGCACTGGTGAGCTAGATGGCTCATCCTGTAGCTTAAGGTCACTACTATGTCTGGAATTAATTTTAGATTCAAATATCAAGAAACAGTTGCTAAATACACGAGACATCTTCAAAAACCTTACGCTATGAGTGCGTAGACATTCTGTACCTGGGCCTTCGTGAGCTCATACAGCTTGATTTCTAGATTCAACTCAGTGTTTCAGTGCATTGTAAGAAGTCAGGTATATATAGGACTTTGTTTGGCTATTTACAAAATGCATATCGTAGCGCAGGCAGTGGTAATGTAGCAAAAATATAGCAAAGTCAATTCAAATCATATTTGAGCAGCTCAACGCCAAGCTCCCATAGCTTTCCGCGATAGTCCAACCACTGCTTTAGCTGCTGGGGCGTGGGTTGAGCCCAAAAGTCTTTGTCTGAGCGAAAGCCGTTATGGTACCAACGAGCAAGGCCCGCTGGTAAAAAAAATGCCAACGACGACCTTCGTTCGTTAGGGGCAATAGGGGTGTTGGAATGGGGAACGCAGGCGGAAGGGAGGTACATGGTCGAGCCTGAGGGGAACTCAAAGACAAGGCCCAATGACCAGGCAATAACATGCCCGCCCCAAGTATGGTCAAAAGGTCCGATGCACGCTATGGCGCACATGAAGCAGAAAAGGTTCCAATAGTTGTTGTGGACGAGGGTGCAAGCGTTATTCAAGTTGAAGTGACAAGCAGGATAGCAGCAGTCTTTGAAGGCGCGCTCAATCTGCGGGTTGTCAGCATCGACAATGTTCTTGTCAAGGTTGACAGCAAGGGAATGAAGTTTCGGAAAGAAGCTGCGAAGGCCTCGGTCGACAAACGTGGCGACTGCTTGAAAAGCTGGGTTGGCAAGCACCTGCGTAATGGCTGCAGCGTTGCGTGGGGTGTTGGCGTACAATCCTGGCGTTGCTCAACCACCGCCGAACCCGTATCCGCAAGGAAGAGTGACATGGGTTCCGCGGCGATGATGCCTGTGGGCTTCAGGAACGCTGACGTTCTGAAACATCCACTGTAAGGTGTCATCAGCGTTCTTGATAGTTTGGACCCACTGAGCACCTTCCGGAGATGCATAGTGGACCATAACGCGATGGCCTTTGCCCGTCCTAACAATTTTGCTGGCTCTGGAGGCCTCCGTTATCAGCCATATGCCAGAGGAAAATGCTTGCGACTCACCCGTCCGCTTTAACCAACGCAAGGCCGGACATGCTAAGAACCTCCATGCTAGGTATACCTTTGGGCTATAGGGGGCCCTAACGCCTGACCAACAGCCCACGGGGATGACGGCTGCAACCTGGCCAGTTACGACCGCAGACAGCTCTGCAACCTTGGTGCATTTGCGCGCATGGGCTTTAGTGCCAGTCCCAGCCGCTATTTGCAAGGCCTGCCTGCCAGCTCCACGGGCCTCCCTATATTTTGCCCTCTGCTTCAATTTTTGACAGGATTTAGAAGGGTGGGCAGCCTCTAGTGAGAGCAGACGGGCCTCTTTCGAGGGCAGAGACGGAAGAGGTGACAGGGAAATCAGAGTGGAGAGAGGGCGGATGCTGAGTGGCATGGCCGGCCGAGATGGGAGGGTGTAGGTTTTTAGAGGCACCACCTCATCGGTATCGGCTATCTGAAGGTACCTCTCCTGCTCCGAAAGACCTTCCGCGAGTAGCGCTTTAGGGTCAACGGCAATTTCCAAAGCCTCTGCGTTAATGACATACGGGCTGAACGTCTTGCGATTCCGAAGGGTGCGGGCGCTGTCTAAAAATGACCGTTAGCCCCAGGTAAAATAACGCGTTTGACATCCCAAAAACGCGCCTTCAGCCTCCCCAGTTCCGGGGTTGCATCCAGCTCGACCTCCGTAGAAATAAAAACGAAATAAAAAGAGGAGTGGTAAGACTTACAGCTGAATTCGCCGGAGTCTGGCTCCAACTCACGTTTGCATTTGAGTGGCATGGTGGCGGTTGACAAGAAGGAAGCTGCGGCGCTAGATTTGGCGCCACTTAGATTTGGCGCTGCTTAGATTTGATGGCGCTTATGTTTTGATCATGACAATTGCTCACGCGATTTTCCCCAACTTTCAACCCTGCTCAAAAACGCTATCCTTTTCATGGCCACCCGTGCCCCTCGAGCTCGAGCTCACGCCAGGAGGAATTTCTCGATACGCGGACCTGCTCATGGCCTCCAAGGCACATCCTCCGATCAACGCCTCTTGACTTCTAGGCGGGCGACTAAAAGCCTTAGCCATTCTTAACTCATGCGACTTCAAAAACAGAGCGATGCTGCGGAAGCGGCAAGACAAATTTTGCAGCAACCTGAGACCCAACGCCAGGCTGATGACTTCGATATGCCATTCAGCGAGCACGTTATGCCTGAAGACCGACTTGGCAGCGATGGGAGCAATTCGGACAGCAATGGGGAGGACGAGGGGCTTGTAAAGATGCAGGAGGAGATGCATAATGATATGAGGCGAGAGTATAAGGACTTCAGGACTCGCAGGGATTGGACAGATAAAACCTGGCGGAGTTTCGAGCCTCAGATGGATGAAATGGTCCAGGCCTACATGGATTGGGATTATTCAGAGAGAAAAGGGGTGCAGGGAACTCGAGAGGTTTTGATGGTCATGGATCTTGCTGTTATCGATGTGTTTGGTAAGGCTCCTTCTGCTTTTCTAGCTGCTTTGCTGACTTTACTTGTGCGCAGGCTCATCTACTAAAGAAATCAAGCTACTTAGTGGGTTTATATATGATTCTGCTAGCATTATCAGAGCAGGCGTTATTCCTACCGCGCCCACAAAGCATCTATCTGGTATTTCCATCCATACCGTGGCTCTCTATCATTGACTATTTGTTCGCTGTCCCAAACTCGGCATTCAGCCTTTTGTCAAGTCCATGTGCGATGCTGAAGGTATTGCATTCAAACCATATTTATCTACTCAATTGTCCACCGCGTTTGACCTTTACATGGCAATTCTGAACGGTGTTTGTTTATGCGTTCAGAAGACCTTGGGTCGTGAAGGACCTAACTGGCGTATGCTGAACTGCTGCCCTGCTTGCCAATACCGTCTCGATGGTGAAGAGGAGCTAGACGTTCGGATGTTGGCCTGCATGGATGGGAACAACTCATTGAGGCGGGTGGAGTGTCAGGATGCTAGCAAACTCAACGCCTCTGCTGAGCCTGATGCACCTCCAACTGCTGCTCCTTCAAAGGAACATCTCGATCGCCGTGTTGCAGGGGGTGATTACTTCCTTTCATCTGAAGCTGTTGACGGTTGGGACAAGGATAACTGGGAGTTTGTTAATGAAGTTGGTGGTGGGGTCGAACTCTCTGCTGAGGAGCGCCTGTGGGCGGAGGGAAAGTGTGAAGAATGGTGGTATAATGCCAGTGACAAGAACACTGCTAGGTTGGTAGGAAGGTTTTTGGAATATGGCTGGTTCGTGCTGCTGTGCAGGCATATGATGGTGCTGGTGGCTTGCGATATGATACGCAGTGGAGAGAAGTGAGCCCTGTTTATTATTTTCACTTCGACTGACCTTATTCCGTTCCAGATCAAAGTATCCGTTGTCTGTCATGAACCATTACATGGCTGCAGAGGTTGAAGAGCGTAAAACGACAGGGGAAGGTCGCCCAAAGGGGAAGTTTGCAGTGGCCTACGACATTCATTGCAAAACCTCGAAAACAGTGAAGAGGAGCCCTCTGTTTGCTCTAGCCCTATGGTGTAACTATCTCCCCGTCATAGGCACCATGCATGGGTTCTCTCATGAGCGAGCTTGTCAGCTACTCTTCCTTATGCTTTACATTGTTTGCACTGGGCTCGAGGATGGAGAAGGGTGCAAACGGCTCTTCAGCATCACGGATTCACTAGCAGGCATCACTCGTCACCAGTCTGTCTTTCATCGCCGCCAATCTATTTCAGAATTCCTCTATTACCACGACAGCCTGGAGACGTATTCAAAGCTCAGCCTGTTCATATACAACAACTACAAACAAGCCCTGGCTATCATTTGCACTCAGGGTGCCATCGCAAAGGCCATGAGGGAAGCTGGTATCGAGAGTGCGGACATATTTTATCAATGGCTACTGGAGGAGGGGGATTACCTTCGGAGCCTCTCCAAGACCCCGCCAAAGGAAACACTAGAGATGGAGTATTTCGTGAAGCTAGAGGCCTTGCAGAGCTGCGTCGAGCGACTTGCAACTTTTCGGGAGGCATGGCAAAGCTACAACCCTGATGGTGGGCATGACGGTGGACCAGCGTTGGAGAAGAAATGCCGAGATGAAATGGAGAATGAGCGTAAGCTCATCGCTGATATCCAGATGCTGGAGTGGAAGCTGGAGATTGGGGCTCGCTGGGTGAAGGGCTCGGAGAAGTGGGACGCTGCTAGCAAGTTGGTGAAGGAGGCAAACTATCGCAAGGCTCTTGACAAGTTGGAGGCCCTGCTTGTTGCACGGATATTTGAGATGACACGACTCAACGTTGCTGGTACTGGTAAGTGCCTATCCCGAGCCATTGCATATTATATTCATAAGTTTTTTGGCATTAGGTTATAAAATGCGGAAACATATTGCGAACGCTGTCGCGCCTCATACGCGTCTGTACGCGTATGAGCGCGACAAGTCCTCCGGACTTGACATGGACAACTATTACATGTATATACCTAAAGACCGAACATTCTACTTACCTACGTACAGGGTCTCGGTCTCGCCGAGACTCGAAACTATTACTTACTTACTGCTATACGCCGAGTGTCAAATGCTCGACGTCCTGGTATTTACACTGGACGTTCGTAGGTAGAAATAATATCTTGTTTTTCCCCCATTCTTACCTAGTACTGAGCGAACTGCGAGAGTTTACCCCGCCGCACTCAAAGCATCGTCTCCTGCACACACGAGACCTAGCTTTACATCTGGAGCCCACCGCGAGGGGGTAATCCAGTGTAGTTCACATTAGTTTTTATTTCAACGTTTTACAAAAAGTTTCGTAAAAACACCTCGACGTCGTCAAGAAGGTCTACGACCTCGTCCAGTTTCTCCAGAAACTCAACAACTTTTAACTTCCCTCCAGTCCGCCGAGCTCACTTACGAGACCTCGGACCTCTTTTCCCCAGTTCCCGACGAAGACGCAGTTCACAATCGTCTTTCGCTTCTAGATCCTTCGAATTCTTTCTCTCCCGAAAGAACTCCCTCTCCATCTCCCTCTCCGGAAAGAACTCCCTCTCCGGAAGTAGATTCGTCTCCGTTATCGTCCTCGCCGATCACTCCAGATCGCACTCCTAGTCCAAGGAGACAGTCCCCGAGCCCTAGTCCAAGGGTTAGTCCAGATATCGAGCCTAGTCCAAGGCCCACTTACCAGTCCACTCCCATTCCTATTCCATTTCCGCCGTCGATGGCCAACGTACAACCACTCCCTGCTCGCAATGAGCGAAAAGCCCCCAAGTGGGACTCTCAGTACGAAGAACAATTGCCAACGTTCTTCGAGGAGTTCGAAACCGTAGCGAAAGAAGCTGCTATCGACTCCGATGACCTGAAAATGAAGAAGGAAGCACTTCGCTATGTGGATGCGAAGACGATGCGCTTCTGGAGATCCCTCGATACGTTCGAGGACGACCAGAAGACCTGGGACAAGTTCAAGAAAGAGGTCCTCTCGAACTACCCCGGGGCTGAGCAGGTGCCCGAGACCACGACAGATACCTTGAAGAAGGTTGTCACGAAGTTTGCGAAGTCCGGGGTGTCGAACAGCCAGGAATTGGCCGAGTACCACCGAGAATTCGCTACAGTATCGAAGTCGCTCACGAAGCACGGTATCCTGTCTGGCGTCCAGGTCGCGGGATACTATGTCCAGGTATTCCCCGATTCGGTCCGTGCGCAATTGAATATGCGCCTCCAAGTCCAGCACACGGCGAAGAAGAAAGGTGAAGCGTATTCTTTAGCCGAACTGAAGGGAGCGGTGGACTTCCTCTTGTCAGATGCAAATACGTCGCTGATAGTCGGAAATTTTAACGTAGGGGACCAGTCAGTGGCCCCCGTATCCTCCATCACCGCCGTGGTCGTTCCAAAAGTCGAACCCACCGAGTCCAAGCTGGACCAGCTTACGCAAACGGTCTCCTCGCTAGCGCAGTTGATGGCGCAAATGGCTTCAAAAGGAGACGGGAATTCGAACAGGTCCAGGAATGACCGTTCTCCAAAGCTGAGTCGTTCCAACAAGTGTTTCTGGGATGATTGCGACAGTCCGAAGTTTGACGATTGCGTGGATCTGCGCGAATGGGTCAGCCAAGGTCGAATCGAGAGAGACGCCAATGGTTTCGTCCAAGCTGAGAGGTGGTCAGCGTCTTCCTCGAAACCAGAGATACACCGAAGGGTACCTTGAAGCAGCGCTTCGAGCGCTATTTCGAGGACCATCCATCCGAGAAGACCTGGATGTGGGAGTCTCCAACGGTAGAATCGAACCCGTTCGGAGGAGTTGATGTCGGAGTGCACTCAAGGTACACGGTGCAGGGGTTTCAGGGTCCTGCGATGATGGAAAAGGCGTCGACGTACATGGCGGCATCGATTGAACAAAGCAGTATTGAAGAGGAGCCTGAAGAACAGGCAATCCGTCAGCTGTTGTTCAAACTCGAGACGCGTCGAGCTGCAAGAGAGAAAGCAGCTAGAGACGTACCTGAGCATTCTTCGAAGCCCAAGCCACCGGTTCCTAACCCTCCGGTTCCTCCTCCTCCTTCCGAGCCTTCCCCTCCAATTCCTAATCCTGGTCCTGCACGCATTCCAAAGCCGATTATTGGAAAGTTGCTGCCGAATTACGTTCCTCCCCAGGAGAGGACAGTTGGAGTTCCGCCGAAGGACGATTCTAGGAACTTTCGATACCGAGCTCCAATAGAAACGGAGGCTGCGGTAGAAAGGGTCGTTCAAGCCGGTTTATCCAGTCTGGTAGCTATCAGACAGGAGGATTTATTAGCCATTGCGCCAGAGTACAGGAAGAAAGTTAAAGAGGGCGTGACGAGTCGCCGAATCGGTGTGGATGGGAACCTTCTAGAGATAGAAGAGTCAGCGTACCTGTTAGGCCAAGAGCCTCAGTCGTCACCTCCGTCGTCACCTCCGTCGTCACCTGCATTGTCCCCAGAAGATTTCCCATTTCCGCAGCTGGAGAGCAACGAGATCCTGGACGTATTCATGAGCGAAAGGAAGGAACCGGGAGAAGGAGAAAGAATTTACGTTGGAAGAGAGTCGACCTCGATTCGAGGTGTCACGGCGATAGTGGGAGAACACCCCGTCCATTGCATTACGGACTGGGGCTGTAGCATCATTGCAATGTCGGTCGCGACGTGCAATGCGTTGGGGGTTATGTTCGACCCCACGCGTTGTATTCCTCTACAAAGCGCCAACGGTAAGACGGACTGGACATTGGGAATTGCCAGGGACGTACCGTTTCGTTTTGGCGATGTAACTGCTATCCTCCAAGTCCATATAGTCGAGTCCCCCGCGTACGACGTTCTGCTTGGTCGTCCGTTCGAAGTCCTCACGCAAGCCCGGACTCAAAGTTTCCTGTCCGGTGACCAGCACATCACCCTAACCGACCCCAATACCGAGAGAATCATCACGATTCCTACAGTCCCTCGAGAGCCTCCGCGTTTTCGAAAGCCGGATGAACGAGAGTGGCGACTTTAGCGAGAACGACGTGGGGGTGGCATATACCCTTGTTGAAAAGCCACCGCCCACGCGTACGGAAGTAGGAGAGATGAGAGCTGGAGAGAAAACTTTCCTCGCGGAAAGCACTGCGCCCGAAAGGGTAGAGTTCGACGAGTTGGAGGATGGTGACGAGGCCCTCGTCGTAATTGAACTAGACGAAGAGACGCTTATTCCCAATTGGGGAAATCTTGTTGACGACATATCGGTTGATAACATATCAATCCGGCTTCGATCCGAGAACATCGGTCAGGTGCCAAGTCCGGATCGCCTTGCTCTTGCTTTCTATCACGCCCATGCATACTTCTTGTTCAACGAACAAGTATACGCGGGAATTCTCGAGTGTCCCGCAGTGTCGGTATGTCGTCCCGAGTTGTGTGAGCCAGGAATCTCGGAGGTGTTCCTGGGCTCAGTCCTACCAAACCTCCCTAACCAATGTAAACACTTACCATTAATTCCGAATGACAATTCGTTCCCCATTCCTATTTACGCCGCTGCCAAAAAGCGCTACAGGCCAGTACATCGACGTACTGTTCCTGTTCCAACAACGCTACCGGAAAAGTTCAGAGTTATTCGCCAATTTCCGTCAGATCCCCTCGAGCATCTGCCAACGCTCAATCCAAATCCTCCTCCGTTTACTCCCACTGGTCGATATACTCAAGAACGAAAGGAGATAATCGACAATGCTCACGACCAGTCGTTCCTCTGGCCGGAGGAAATGAAGGCGATCCACCATCTCATGATGCTGCAAGAGGGTGCCTTTGCGTGGAATGAAATGGAGAAGGGTCAGTTTAAACATGAATACTTCCCTCCAGTCGAAATGCCAGTCATCGAGCACATTCCCTGGCGAGTTCCCGTCCTCCCCATTCCTCCCGGGTTAATGGACGAAATCATCAAAGTCGTGAAGGACAAGATTCGTTCCGGAATTTACGAACCTTCCAATTCTTCTTACCGTTCTCGTTGGTTCACGGTGGTAAAGAAAGACGGGAAGTCATTGCGAATTGTTCATGATTTGCAGCCGCTGAATGCAGTGACGATTCGAGATTCGTCAGTTCCACCGATATTGGAACATTTGGCTGAGTGGTACGCCTGTCGCGCAATTCTAGCTGCTCTTGATATTTTTGTAGGCTACGATGAACGTTCCCTAGCAGTCTGCTCCCGCGACCTCACCACCTTCCAAACTCCCCTGGGTCCCTTCCGTCTAACCGCCATTCCCATGGGGTGGACTAATTCCGTTCAAATCTTTCATGGAGACGTGACTTTTATCAATCAGCCAGAAATCCCGGACTACACCATTCCTTATCTGGACGACGTCAACGTCCGTGGTGGTCCTACACGCTACGAAACCCCCGATGGGTCATTCGAGACAATTCCGGAGAATCCTGGAATCCGCCGGTTCATTTGGGAACACTTGCAAGTGGTCAACCGTATCCTCCAGCGTATGAAGTACGCGGGAGGTACCTATTCTGGTCTAAAGGCCCTTATTGCAGCTCCCGAGGCTTTAATTACGGGCCACCTATGTTCTTACGAAGGTCGCAAAATCGATAATTCCAGAATCGCGAAGATAGTCAATTGGGGTCCGTTACTCAAGTTAACGGATGTCCGAGCTTTTCTGGGAACGGTGGGCCTGTGCCGTTCCTTCATCGACCGTTTCGCGCAGTTGGCTGAACCTTTGGTTCGGTTAACTCGAAAAGATATTCCCTTCCAATTCGGGGAGCTCGAGGCTCTTACCCAGCAGCGTCTGAAGGACGCAGTACTGGCTAGTGGAGCTATCCGTCCCCTGATCTACATTCACGGAATCCCTATCATTTTGGTAGTGGATACTTCGAATATTTGCATTGGCTTTATACTTATGCAGCCATCCCCTGAAAACCCCTCAATCCGGTTCATCAATCGATTTGGTTCCATTACCCTCAATGCCCGAGAATCTAACTACAGTCAAGCAAAGCTTGAGCTGTATGGGCTCTTCCGCGCTCTCCGTGCTACGCGTCTCTGGACTGTGGGAGCAAAGCACTTCGTGGTTGAAGTCGACGCTCTCTACATCCGGGGAATGATTAACAATCCCGATATCCAGCCCAACGCAACGATCAACCGTTGGATAGCTGGAATCTTACTTTTCGATTTCACGATGATTCATGTCCCTGCGGAACGTATAGCCGCAGATGGTGTCTCACGTCGTACTCCCCAACCTGATGATCTGTCAGAGGATGATGGGGAGCATGAGGATTGGATAGACCGTGCAAACGGTTTCCTTCATTTCCTGAACCCATCACCCCTGAACCATCTTTCTCCCCTTCCTGCATTCTCATCGGAAGCCATTTCCTCCCCAGATTCGTCAACGGACGAATCCACCCCTTACGACTCCATTCCTCGTTCTAAACAAGCTGAACGCATCGAGTCGAGATTAGACTCCGTACGGGAGTATCTTACTTGCCTGCAGAGACCAGAGGGTCTCTCGGACGACCAATACAGTGGTTTCATTCGTTATTGCTTGAATTTTTTCGTGGACGAGACCGGTCGGCTATGGCAAAAGGACGTTCAGGGTTGTCACCGTCTTGTCATTCCCAAAGCTCGTCGAATCTCCGTTATTCGCGAATGCCATGACCGAATGGGTCATAAAGGTATCTGGGCCACAACAGCATCCATCCGTGAACGTTTTTGGTGGCCCAAACTCAACGACGACGTGAAATGGTTTATTCAGACCTGTCACCTTTGCCAACTTCGACAAACGGAGAAACTCCGTATCCCTCCAGTGGTCGCAGAACCACTTGGTCTTTTCGCAAAATGCTACATGGACACGATGGAGATGCCATCGTCAGGAGGTTTCAAATACCTCGTTCACGGTCGTTGTTCGTCCTCCGCGTATCCCGAATTCCGCAAACTCCGTTGTCAAACGGGGGATGCTATTGCCACCTGGATTTTCGAGGACATTCTGTGTCGATGGGGAGCCTTACGAGAAATTGTCACCGATAACGGGACCCCCTTCCTCAAAGCTCTCGATATTCTAGCTAAAAGATATGGTATACGCCATATCACCATCTCTACTTACAATTCGCAAGCGGCTGGTGTGATTGAGAGGCAACATTTCAATGTCCGGGAAGCTCTCATAAAATCAGCGGATGGAGATCCCTCGAAGTGGTCTCCCATCGCTCCTTCAGTCTTTTGGGCAGAACGTGTTACGGCGCTCCGTTCTGTCGGTGCAAGTCCCTACTTTCTGGCCCATGGTGTCCACCCCATCCTTCCAATCGACCTCGTTGAAGCTTCCTACCTCCTTCCCCCTCCCGGTTCCACACTTTCCACTGTCGATCTCATAGCACGCCGGTCGCGGGAACTCCAAAAGCGTCTCGAGGATATAGAGGCCATGCAGTTGCGGGTGTACGGGAAGCGTTTGGAATGGGTCAGAAAAGTCGAAGAGGACCATGCTGCGTCCATAAAGGTCTACGACTTCGTTCCAGGTCACTTGGTTTTGGCTCGAAATACACGAGTCGAGAAGACCTCAGCAAAGAAAAATCACATGCAGTATATGGGTCCCCTAATGGTTATTCGACGGAATCGTGGGGGTGCATATATAGTTTGCGAACTCGACGGAACGGTCTGGCGTCGTCCAGTCGGGGCGTTTCGTCTCATTCCGTATTTCTCTCGGTTATCTCTTCCCCTCCCGGATCTCAACGACTTCCTGGATGTTCCAACGGCTGAATTACAACGGATGGAAGGTTCTTTCGAGGAGGATCCGGAGGAGACAGTGGAGCTCGAGGTTCCTTCGTAGTGTGTCCCCCCATTTTCGTTCATTTTGTTTTCTTGTTTCTTTCTTTTTTCCTTTCTTTCTTTTATTACAGATATTTGTACGATTTCATACATTTTTGTTTTAATTCACTGAAACAGAATCTTTTCCCTACTCCCTGCGTCCTAAATTGTCCATCGCGTTCCATACGGCCACTATTCCATTCCGACCTCCTCCCTCCACTTCATACAACTCGCTGATCGCGAATCGTCCTGCAACATCCCCATACTCGTGCCCATGCACTTCCGAATCGAAGTTGTCGAAGCGCGGTCCATCCATGTATTGATCGTTCAGGTACCGAATGCACGCCCTGAGGTTGGGCTTTGTAACAAATCTTTGGGGACGGTCAGTATTGGAACTTGCAACATCGCGAATCACCCACCTATCCCTGCCAAAATATGCAACAGTTTTGTTTACTCCATCGCTTCCTTGTTCGTGGAAGATCACTGCCGGTATTGGACGCGCTAGCCCATAGTGGCGGATCATTGACCGCTCAAGTCCAATGGCGGCCTCCATTATTTCAATCGGAAGGGATCGAAGGGTTTCTCCATCCATGGTATGGAGGTGGAGGAAGAATTCCTTGGGGTACATGGGATTGTCGTTGGCGCAATACCTTTTCCAATTCGACCAGAGCCCAACCGAGATTGAACGTGTTCGGGCCATTGCGACTTTCATTCCATTCATCCAGGCAGCGTTCGAACTGGTCTCGAAGGTATTCGCGACGGTGGTCATCTTCACTGGGCATTGTTTTGGGGGGTCTATTCATACAATGACGGGGCTTTTGTACCAATTGGCCTACTTCTTTGGCTCGCGTTATGCACCACAACCTCGTTGTGGGTGAATCCTCTTGGGAACGGTCTTCTTCTCATTTCCTCGAAGTTTTGTTTCTCTTTGTTTTCTTTTCTTTTGTTTCGATATCTTGGGTACTTTATATCTTTTTTTTAGTGAAGAGGGGGTGTCGCGCCTCATACGCGTCTGTATGCGTATGAGCGCGACAAGTCCTCCGGACTTGACATGGACAACTATTACATGTATATACCTAAAGACCGAACATTCTACTTACCTACGTACAGGGTCTCGGTCTCGCCGAGACTCGAACTATTACTTACTTACTGCTATACGCCGAGTGTCAAACGCTCGACGTCCTGGTATTTACACTGGACGTTCGTAGGTAGAAATAATATCTTGTTTTTCCCCCATTCTTACCTAGTACTGAGCGAACTGCGAGAGTTTACCCCGCCGCACTCAAAGCATCGTCTCCTGCACACACGAGACCTAGCTTTACAACGCTCTCAAGCTACGATCAAAATCTATCCAAAGTGCTATTGAATCGTACAACACAGCAGCAGCAGCTCTTTCTCCACCCCGGCAACACATTTCCTGGGACCAGGTCCTGGACTACTCCTACCTTTCGGAGTTTGTCATCCTTAAAGATACTTGTGATGATGTTCGGACACGGCCTTGGGCTACCCAGAAGAATCGCATGCTGATGCAGGAATTTTTTAAACTCATTCGTGCAGAGAATGAGCTTCCGAGACTCCACCAAGAAATCAAGCGTCTTTTCAGCTACATGGCACAAGAAGAGGAGCGGCTGAAGGGTTTTGCGAGTCAGATATCTGCAGAAGATCTGGCTTTAGCACTGCAGGTTGAGCTTCACTGGCTGGAGCGTGGATGATTCAACGATTTGCATCGCAGGAGGCTTCTGTCCATCAAACGATTGGATGGCTTTGACTTCGCTAATAACAAGTACTTTTGGCCTGGCACACCAGTACGCAAGGAGGAGCCAATGATGGATGGCACTGTTCCCCAGGGCTTCAATGATGCTGATGTGGATAGTGAGATAGAGGAGGAGGATGTTGAGGATGAAATTGATGCTGAGATAACTGTTGCTTTATCAGTTGCTGTGGACATTGACTAGGCTAGGTCTTGTATAGTAGTGGCTTCTGTAGATTATAAAATTTCAACCTATTATATACAGGCACCCATGGGCGCTTAGGTCTGAGGTGGGTCCAATACACCCTAAGTCTGATATTTGGTCAAATTACTAAATTATTTATGTGTCTTTATTGGTACCTGGTGAAAATCCCTTAGTAACTCACATAAGACCCATATAATATCCTCCCTCGAGTCTTATTAGACTGATTAGTGGGGACTAGCAGGTGAATATGTTCCAGACACTGTACATGAGAACCTACGTTGGAGTAAAGAAGATCCTTTTATTGTAAGCAATGGCACAGAAGGAGCAATGTTTTGGAATATGTTCAATAATGGCAAAGGTAAATCAAACATTAGACCAAAGAAAACTTATGCAACAAATCCAGGACCAGTATACACATTGGCTCAAGGTTCATCACCATTGTTATCCTTGAAGAGAAATGCTGATATCCAAGAAGAACTGGATAGTATGGGTCCAGCCAAAAAGAAACAGTGCCAGTTGACAGTTCATGACTCTCAGACAGGACCAATTGGTCTCATTTGGGATCACGAAAATTACAGTTGTGCTTATGATGCCTTATTATCTATTCTTTTGGACATCTGGTTATATAATCCTCAAAAATGGACTTCCAATTTCAAGGGATGTAACAAATATTTGAATACAGTTGCACAAGGATTTAAAGAAATCACAGGAAAGAAAAAAACCATAGAAAATGTAAGAAATGACTTAAGAAACCAACTAAACACAGACTTTGGCAATGAAAATTTTCCTTATGGTCCTGTTGGTACAAGTTTAGGATTACTATTATCAATCAAATATGTTTAATCAATTTGATATGCCCCATACAGGTACACAGTCAACAAATGCTACTATAAAGTTACTACAAAACACAAAGCGAAATTGCCCTCAATTAGAGATGGGCACGAATAGCGAATATTCATGAGTATTCATGAATATTTAGCCATTCGTTACTCGTGAATAATGAGTCACGAGTGACGAATATATTTGTTACACGAGTACTTACTCGAGTATAAATAGCCACTTTGATGTCACAAATATTCGTGGTACTTTATTCATGAATATTCGCGAATATTCGCCGATATCACGTGCTCGTTAGCACGAGCATGTGAGGTATTCATTACTTAAGCAAAAATTCAATATATAACTTAATTCGGCTATGTTTGAATATGTATATAATGTTATTGACATGTAACTGTAATAAAATCTGTGTGGCTTAGTGGTTATGGGCGCCGACTCTGGATTAAGGTCAGGCCTTCCTGTGATAGCTGACCAGCAGAGTTCAATTCTCAGTACCGCCACAATTTTGTGTCATGTAATAGTACTCGGAAATGTATACAGACTGTATTTATATTATTATTAAACACTAATATAGTACTTCAACATTATTACTTACATGTTCGAGCCTATATTTACTTTATTTGTAATGTTGTTAATTAATCACAAGTATACTCGAGTATTTGTCCTAAAATACTCGTTATTCACGAATATCTATTCGCGAATATATGTCTGTACAAATATTCGAGTATATACTCGAGTATAAATAGTGGATTTGAGGTGACAAATATTCGTACCACGAATAACGAATATACTCGAGTATGTATTCGTGCCCACCTCTACCCTCAATGTCATACACCTTCATCTGCCCCAATATTATTCAAAGAGGCTCCACATATCATGACTATGATACCAGGAGACAACTATAAAAGACAGAAACCTACAAAAAACCTTAGTATTCTAATGATTGATTCTAAAGAACAGACTCTTACACTGAGATGGGTTATTTACTGGGAAAATCAAAATCACTTTGTATCCAGAATTGTAACACCTGACAGCATGGTTTGGTATAATGATGGAGTAACAACAGGAAGAAGTAGCATTTATGAAGGACAACTATCATCTGTTGAAGACTTAACAGAAAGAGATGGTGCTAGAGCAGTAGCTTACATATATGGAAAGCCTTGAGAAGATAATGTTAAAATAGATGTCTCCTATGGTCTGGGTGACTATAGTACATATAAAATGGCTCCATATTATTATATGTTGCCAATTTATGTACTATAGTACTCCTCGGACTGCAATTTAACAGAATTTCAGTATAATTTTATATTCTAAACCATACCATGTAAAGTAAGGACTTGGACCCGCCAGTATGGCTATATCACTAGTCCACCCTCTCTGTCTGGCGATTTGAAGGACTTTGTCCTTCCGCGACATTTTGTCATTGTCCCAAGGCATATATCCTCCATCCTTGAGCATCATCTGATTCGTGCCATCTTTCATGGCTAGAATTCCCTTGGACTTTAGATTCTCAATGCTCGGACACGTCCTGACTCCATGCCCCTTTTCTCGACAGAAGTAACACATCATGTCTCTAATAGCAGTAGACTTAGCTGGAGTAAACGATGATGGTTTGCTAGTTGGCTGCAGTAAGTAAGAGCTAGACAAGGATTGCTGTGGGTAGGAGGGCACCCATGATGAACTGGGTGCTCCTCTAGCTATCAACTCGATGCTATTTTTTGAAGCTGCCAGGGATTGCTCGATCGCGGAGAGCTTTTGATCATGGTGTTTTATTTCCATGTCATGACGATCTTTCAAAAGAGAGACTTTCCTCCCCCATTGATTGTCAGGTTCTCCTTTAACCTTTGCATTCCCTGTGACTACGTCAGGGTTGTACACCGTGGCCGCGACAGCAGGTTCGCTTGTCGAGATCAACAACATAGAATAACCCTTCCACAATCTTGCTTGTTTCTCAGCAGATTCAATGATTTCTTTTAAAGTAAAAGGATCATCTTCTCTTCGATCAACTTTATTTTTTGGATCTACTTCAGCTTTGTCGAGAATAGTACTCACGAAGGAACCATTGTACTGCCTTGTTATTTGAGAGTACAGGCAGCGGCCCACTCATGAGTTTATTTGCTTCAATACTAAAAGCCCTAATGAACTTCTGGATCTTCTGCAACTCGTTCCTATATATGATTCCAACACTCTTTACTAACTTCTCAATTCTTTGTTTCAATCCTATTTCTTCACTCGCGGTCTCAGGGTAGCCTTTCTTCAACATTTGTTGGAATTCTTCCCGTGTAGTCGTTGCACTAGTCACGATAGGATTGTCCTTCCATTCGAGCTGTGTCGCGTATGGCATCCAACTCACAGCAAGGAACTTCTTAGCAGTATCCTCCGTGATTTTATTCAACGCAAAGAGTGCTTCGCAAGTGGCTAGCCATGCCAACAAATTCTCGGGTGGGGCCTTTTTATGAATGCTTGGGAGCTTGTCATTTTGAAGTTCAAGCATGGCTCCCAGCGTGAGCTGAACTTTAATGTTACTGATTGTCGTAGGTATAAACATTCTTGTAGTTTGTGGGGTTTGAGTTCGTCTTTGTGGGACTTGCTCGGTGGGTCTTGTCTCGATGATAGGTGTCTGAAACTCTTCGTCATCTGACGATTTGTCTGTCAATCTATTCCGAGATGAATTCCCTTTTGGTGAACGCGGGGCTTGACTCATAGATGATTCTGCTTGGCTAGCAAGAACTTCCTCTATAGTCACTAAGGATGGGCTGTTACGCTCTTCCTCGGGTACAGGTGAAGATCTAGTTGATGGCAAAGTTCTAATTGAACGAGGAGCTTGCAGTGCTACTCTCGCTGTAGTTCTGTCCTTGGGTGTCTGCGGATAGGGTGGCTGTGGGTACAAAGGTACCTTTGGCTTCCTTTTCAGTAGCGCATCGGGATTTTCTATTGGCGGTAGTGGCTGTCTGCTGGAGTTACGTGTACTTCTCCCAGCTGGTGGATTATGCGATGAGCCAGAAATTTTGACTGCAACGGCGAATCCTTTTTAGCGCACTGACTGATCAACAGTTACTTGTGCTTAATAATTTTTCAATCAAAAGTCGCTCGCCTCGCGGTGGGCTCCAGATGATGAGTTAGATTTGTGCTAGGTATGAAAAACAACCAAACAACAATCACCCCAATCAGATACAATCCAAAAGGTTTAATTTAATGCAAGGAAGGAGGTTGTCGAAGGTTCCCTCAACTACTAATTGATTCAAAGAGAAAAGCACTTGAAAGTTGACACAGATAGTGCGAGATCAACAAGGTTTTATATTTGGAGGGAGGTTTTGAAAAGCCAACTAACATACGGCGATGCGCTGAACTAATCGAGGGGAAAGCAAACACCAAAGCACGGGTCAAGTACGCCGACTCAACAAATGACTTTGCGTATCTCAGGAGCCTTTACGTTGCCGCACAATGATACTTCAACTCTCAGGGATTCCCGCGAGTTACCTAACAAGCTTATACAACCGCTGCGCAAGTCACTCGAGTAGGTGTTTTTAACACACTCAGCGAAGAGCAGGCAAGGGGTAGAATCTGTTGGTAAAGCTAAGTAACACTCCGAGAAGCTTCCTCCCTAAAACTAGACCAAGCCGACACTTGGGTCCAAGACCTTTCCTAATCAACAAAGGGCTTGTTGAGGTGTGCACGTTAGGCTCCACCTGTGGTCCTAAGACTGATGTGACCTCTCTTTGAGATGAAAACCAGGAATGCTTGACTTAATAGCCGGGAAGTAGAATGAACAGCCTCAGTATTATCGAGGTTACAAGAAGGCCACCCATTTCAAATGTTGCAGAGGACAATGCAGACACATCTGAGCGTGTACAAATCACTACAGGTCCTAAGATAGAACTGCATTTCAGGTATCAAGTCTAACTTGTTATTCCGAGATAGAATAGCTACCCTTATATACTGAGTGAGATATATGAAAATAGGAAAATGAGAGAAACTGAGCAAGATAGGATGAAACAGAGTAAGTAAAATAGAAAAAGATAAATAATGTCCATATATGTGTGTATACTATGGTTTTGCCTCGACATTTTCCTGCCTCGTTTGTTTGTCTTCCTCGATTGGGTCAACTTTTGGGATTTTGGTCCGAATTGACTCGAGTCATTTGCTTTTTACAAGGCTCGCCAGTTTCTTTAGCAGAACAGCCCTTGGAAGTATTTCTATGTTTTTCCTCGCCAATGGGAGACTGGTTATTATCCCTAGTTCTGCGCGGTCTCAAGTCTAGATGCCTGGTAGCATATGGATCTCGGTAAAATGCTGAGGCTTGGGTAGAAACACTCCTTGGTCCTTCCATGCTCTAGAAGTAGCTACAGCAAGTGGGTCATGTGGCCGCGTTGGATTGCCACAGCTATCTGCCTGGGCGCTTTCCAGCAAGCATCAACTTTGAGGGCACCCGTTAGGGTACTTCCTCATCTCGGTCCACCTTGCTTTGTTTAATAAACTTGAGTGCCGTTTAGACTCCTTGGTGAGCTGATTGTGGAAGCAATGCCTCGTTAAGACTTCGATCCCTTGGGTATATCCTTCGATGACCTAGCCTAGTATAACTGGTATGTGGGCTCGTTTATCTGCCTCGGTCAGCAACTTGTTATCCAACAAGCTTGCCTCGCTACACCATACCATGCATAGGACTTTGATCAAGGCACATTCACAAAGTTAAGTATGGTACCATTGCACGTACTGTTACTCTGCAACCTCTTGGGTAGAATAGGTCCTCGGTAGATTTTAACTATCAGCTTGGGCTCACTATAGTTCTCTTATTGACCGTGTTTTGTTACTAACAGAACTTAGGATTATTGGTTCTGCGCAGGTCTAGCCTTAGCCCAAAAATCAGCATATCACCGCAAAGAAAATACTCTATCTGTCTCTCAAAGGTGACTGGTGTTTCTTGAAGTGATGCTGGTAGACAATTGATAGATAGGATCTCCTTTTCTAATCAATCTATACTGATTCGGGGCAATGATAGGGGCAACAATATAACAATGACAACAAAAAGAACCACCAACAATATGGCTTGGTTCAACAAAGTGATTCCCAACAGTAGGGCAAAACCACTCAGGACAACAGACAGTTTGTTTCCTGTACACCTGAGCTCAGTCGCAACAGATGGTTGTTTCTTGGTGGTCACACTAGACTCTTCAAAACTAAAACAACAATTTGACTTGGTATAAGTCAGGGTTTTCACAGTCATCAGGATTATAAGTCTCTAATGCTGGGCGCAATAAACAACTCTTTCCATACCACACAAAGTAGTATTCCTTTGGTTCACAAGGGAGTGGTATCTTTCCTGTCTCAGCCGTAGCTACATCAACAAGGATTCACACTAGCAACAAATGAGGTCCAAAGGTAACTTGTTTTGCAAAGGAAATATAGCTAGGCTTTTATACTACTCTCGGCCAGACACTGGTTAAATAATAAAGTACTTCGAGAATGCAGAGAAATGGTACAACTTGTTCAGAAAAAGAAGAAATTATAATAAAATAGTCTGTATATGCATATATCTGCAACCCTAATGTCCATTCATCTGCTTCTTATGGGTATTACACCCTATTTCTATCTGGGTTATGCACCTTTGGTCCTTTCCTGGGCAATGCATACTGCTATGTAGCTGACTGTGAGACCTGGTGCACGAAATGGATCTCAGACCAAGGTATCCCGAATGTCTCGCACCTAGATGTAGGTGGAGACCAAATGCAACCACCTGGGGTAACCGTGCCGTAAGGTGGGTCTGGACAGTAGTATGAGTGTTGTACGGAACAGTACAAGCCTCAGAGGTGCAAGGAACAGTGTACAGGCCACCCAATGACGTAATCAGGAGGAAGCGGGTGGTATTGTGGTCCAACAACCAGAAATGAGTGGAAGCGGATGGAATATAGGTAAAGGGGTGGTCCAAAAAGGTGTAATAAGTCCAAATATGGATAATGTGGATGGAATACAGCAAATGCGGACGGAAATAGCGTGAGAGCGGGTGGAATGGGGTGAAAGCGGGCGGAAATAGCGTGGGAGCGGACGGAATAGTGCAAAAGCGGATGGAAATAGCATGGGAGTGGATGGAATAGGGTGAAAGCGGATGGGAATAGGGTGAGAGCGGATGGAAATAGCGTGGGAGCGGACGGAATTGAGTGAAAGCGGATGGTTCCAGAGGTTCTAGAGGTAGCAAAACCCAAATAGGAAGCTCCCAAGGAGCTTTGGTTGTAAAGTTGTAAACAAAGATAGAAGACAGTGAGCTCCAGATGTAGATTTGGTATCTATGGACAGAGCCTTGCAGTTAATGCAGATGACAGTGAGCCTTCGAACGGAGCTCGGAAGGCACAACTGGTTGGAACAGACAGAAATAGAGAGATAGAGACAGAGACAGAAGCAAAATGGGATTGATTTGGTAACAATGGTAATAACAGACTAGGGTGCATGGACTCAAGGTGTCTACTTACAGTGGCGGCGCTTAATAATGCAACACATGGAATTTGGCCATATCTTGCTCAGTTCTTGACCAATTCCTTAGGTATAAGTTGTGGACTTGAACTTTCAGATCTGTAGTAGATGATTCCAGCTATAAAAAATACCAAATATTGTAACTGCACAAGAACAATGCAAATACAGCAGTAATTTGCAATCCCCCAAAACTAGAGGAGTGGGAAATTTTTTGAGGAGCTTTGAGTGAACACCAATGGATTCTCCATGAAAAACAGAATACCCCACTCTCTTACAGCTAGTGATTTGGATAACTGGTTCCTGAGATATGGCTGATACAAAATGGCCATTTTGGGGCTTTCGGAGCAAAAATAGGGCAAAAAGGCTGAAAAAGGCTAAAAATAGCGTTTTTGAAGTCTCAATATCTCGGGAACCAGTCATTCAAATCACTAGGTGTAAGAGAGTGAGGTATTCTGTTTTTCATGGAGAATCCATTGGTGATCACTCAAAGCTCCTCAAAAAATTTCCCACTCCTCTAGTTTTGGGGGGTTGCAAATTACTGCTGTATTTGCATTGTTCTTGTGCAGTTACTATATTTGGTAATTTTAATAGTTGGAATCATCTACTACAGATATGAAAGTTTAAGTCCACAACTTAGACCTAAGGAACTGATCAAGAACTGAGCAAGATATGGCCAAATTTTGTGTGTTGCATTATTAAGCGCCGCCACTGTATATACTGTAGGGTGGCTGTGTAAGTCGTCGGGAGGGCCTGATGGATGGTTATCAAGTGCGGGAGGCACCCGGGAGGCAGGATAACTGGTAATCACATGTAGAAAGTGCCCGGCAGGCATAATAAATGGTAAATAAGCATGGGAAGCGCCCGCATATAGGTAAATGAGTGTGGGAAGTATCCGCGGACGGTCAGGAAGCGTGGGAAACATCAGCGGGTGGATAGCAGATGCAGGGAGTGTCTGGAAATGAGCCAAGGCTTGACACTGATGCATGCCCAGCGCCGTGCTCACTAATCCCATCATAGTTCTGTTTCTCGTCATAACTTATTGTGTCCTCCTTGCCTTCCTTTGTATTATCATTCTCTGTCCTCGTAGCTTCCCAACCATATCCATATCTCTATATCCCTGAAGTATATTCATGCGGGAAAACACCAACTAATGTACAGTGTTATTCTCCTAGCTCGAATCTCTGTCTATTATGCATCATTTCTTCTGTTTCTTGGCAGACATGTATGCCTTCCAATCCTGGTACACGTCACTTCAAGGGTCTATGTATGCTCTCTTGGCTTTGTCAATCCTTCTGTTCTTATTTTGTTCTTTTCAGCATACACTGTTTATCCATTGTTCAGCGCCAAACAAATTATTAGTGCTTTCTCGGTATCAAGCTTTGAAGTACCCTTTGGCTATCATGACAATCTCGACATCAGCCCACTTGAATTGGTTCTGTCCCATTTCGCGAAGTCCATATCCTTCCATAATCCCTGAGTTACTTGTCTTCAGAGTGTATCCTTTTGAGCTCGAGTCTATGTGGGCAATGTGTCTCTTTTACATGAGTGCTGGCATTGACATGCCAGTGAGACTCCGCTACCGGACTACAGATTCCTACAAACTACTTAGAGCTGATATCCAATTCAATACCTTGGCTCTGTTGGTCCGAGTACTTCCACACTTATTAGACTTGTTATAGCTATCAGCTCAGGCTCACTATAGCTCTCTTATACTGTCTCTAGAAGCAAACTTGTCAAGTATTGTGTTCTCAAGGTCTTGCCAAAAATTTGGCATATTACTGGCACTGAACATATCATCATCATCCTCCTGGTCATCATCAACCCGAGTCTTCTCCTCCCCCTCCTCCTCCTCCTCCTCTTTGAAAGCAACATCCAACGATCGGGGGGACTCTTGCTCCTCCTGCCCAATTGCACCCAAGACACCCGGCAGAAGAGAAAACGGCATTATATCATCTTCATCAAACGCTTCTAGCACTTTCGCAGAAAGACTATACCCCTTGTTATGCTCTGAGTTGTTATGCTCCGAGTTGTATGTGTAAGGCAACACGGGAGACCTCAATCCAGCAGTAGAAAAATTGGACTCTGAGTCCTTGAGGCAGTTAGAGAACATGTCTACCTCGTTGCAATCACGAGACTGGGAAGGAGGTGTTTGATTTTGTTGGGAGGTCGCAGCAGGGAATGTCCAGGTTTTCAATAAGGATCCTATTACGCGGTGTGTAGGAGCAGGAGCAACACAAGGGAGCTTGAAGGCATCCATGGGTGCGGAAGACGCCGATGGGGAATGGGAGCCAAGAGTCAGTGTAGATGGGGTGTTGCTGCCGGACCCAGAAGGAGAGATGGGAGATATCAGACAGGAGTAGAAGCATTATCCATGTGAATAAGGAACAAGGCTGGAAAGCCGAAGCTTCATGAACCAAGCCAAAAGACAAGGACATCAAGTCCAAGTCCAACTCCTTGTCTAAATCCTCATCCTCATCTTCATACCCAGCCAATCCATTATCTTTGTCCTCTTCCAGAGATAGATAGTCCTCCTCAATATCCTCTTGCGGAATCTGCAGACTATTGAGGAGGTCCTTGTCAAGCTGCTCCTCCTCTTCAACAGCCTTGAGTGGGTACCCATTATCAAACAAACCAAAGTCAATTTCCTTGACCTCAGTGGAGCTTGAGTTAAGGGAAGTGTTGGTCAAGAGAGGTAACAGTGTACCTCTTCTCAGCCACCCTCAACCTCTCCACCTCCCTCTTCCACTCCCTCCCAAGTCTCTCATTCTCCTCCATCAACTCATCCATCTCCCTATCCCTCTCCCTCAACTCATCTTGTACCTGCGCAAGCTCCCTCTCCAATGCCCCCTTCTCCACCTCCAATAACCCCATTTTCAACCTTGCAACCCAGGCTTCCCTCTTCTCCCCCTCAATCCTCACCAAAAGCAAAATCTGCGCCTCAAGATCACTAACACAGACACGCCAGCCATCAACATCGCACTTTAGCTCGTCATGCTCTGGTTTGGGATCTGTGACAAGACGGAGCATTTCATTGCTGGGCTCTGAAGCTGATGACACTTTGGAGTCGACTACGGAAAACGCCATCAAGATGGGACAAGACCCAGATCCAGAGGACATGAAGACTGTCATACACTCAACACCTTCTTGAGATCCCGTATCATCATCAACAGCATGTTGTGAGACCTGAATAGGAAATGCAGTTCGCTGACACTAAGTGGTTTGTGGCAGAAGAAAGGTTGGCATTGGCATTGTTGGCTTGTTGGGGTAAAAAAGCTTCATTGCTAGCGCTAGCATTGCTGCCCAGACTCAGATGTTGTTCAGAGTCATCTCAAGTGTGGGAAGACCCGCTGCAGAGGATATCAAAGAAGAAGACAACTTGTAGGAGGTGCTACCATGTTTGGTGGGACGACAAGTAGTCTCATGCACGGTACTGTAAATGTACACATTGAGCACCGGTCGAGTACAAGAAGGGGTGAGAGGTGATGTTGTTGCTAGGATTGCTAATAACCAGATACAGAGAGGATGGGCACCTGGAGTTTGTGATGGCGTAGGCAGGCCGACATCTGGAATGAGAAAGGGGTTGTAAAGCCAACGTAGCTGGCCTTGTGTGGGGTTTTCTTATTGGCATCACCACAGGTACAATGGGTGATTCCTCCTCCTCCTCTTCCTCTTCGACCAAAGTATGCAGTTGATCTTTCGAGGAAGAGGGTTTGAACAAGTCCCGCAATGAGAACAGCACTTTTTTAGTCATGAGAATCATGAAGAGGGATAAAGAGACTGGACAGAGTCAGGTTGTATGCTCCAGACCTGGCCTCCCTTGTGTGATGTCCGATGATATACTGTAAGAACAGGAAAGCAATACTTAAAGGTTTGAGTAGCTGAGGGCTGAGAGAAACTGAAGACTAAAATCAAAACCTCGAAATAATAGCCATTGATTAAATCATCAACAGAAACTAAAAATTAAATTCGAACAGCCAGTTGATCCAAAGTTGATCCAGAAATTCTTTCCAATCTTTGCATTCCATCAGCTCCAGCCTGAGTACCTCCTCCTCCTGCTCCGCCTCTAACTCCTTCACCATTCCATTCATTTATCTATTCCTTCCGCTCTGCCTCCTCTTCCTTCCACTCCAGCTCCAGGTTTAGTACCACAGTGCAACATCCATGAACCCGTCCAATGAATCCAAAATTTGAGTGAGGATACCCAATTCTGCCCCAGTCCACCAGTGCCTGCAGCGGATTTATAGGGAGGGATGTACATCCTGTACTTGAAAATCATGACTCCGTGTAGCCAGGTGGCACCTCATATATCTCCTCCAGAGACTCTTCTCCAGTCAGACGTAGGCCACTGTCTGTATGAACAGTAAGCAGTTGTGCCTGTACTTGCTGCTGCTGTGGAGTCAACTGCTCCAATTGCTGGTTCAATTGCTGGTTCTGTTCCAGTGTGACTAAAAGGCGCTGCTCAAGCTTCATAGTGAGAAGGTTTTGTGGACCAGGTCTATCTCCATCATTATTTTCAGCTTCACCCACTGCAAGTACTAGGTCTAGGATGATTATCAGGACTTCTGCAAATGAGATATATTAAATTATAGATAAGGAACCTACCTGTTTGGATATTCTTTTTGGATGCTGGCAGCATCAAGGCAAGTTGACCAAACAGTTGCCTAGGTAGGATACTGTGAGGAGTTTGAGATATGAATGGGAATGGAACAAGCATTCTGAGTGCTCTTCTTTGCCTGGATTTTCTTCTGGTCCATACAACAGCTATTACTACTGTCAATAGCATGACTGGTATGATTGTACCCAGGACAGCTCCCATTATCATCCCAGATTTGAGATGTCCAGTGGAAGAGGAGGGGGAATTAAGTGATGCCTGCTCAGCTTTGGTAAGAGATGTCAAATAGAAATAGTTAATTTCAAATGGTATAGTGTCGCTACCATTAACATTTATCACTGCTGTGTGTTCTCCAATGCCAAGGTCGGGAGCTATAAGTAGAAGCTGATTATTCCCCACTTCAGAGGATGGCACTGGAAATGGGACTGCGTCAAAGTCATCAACCTTGTATGTGGCATTTAGTGCAATTCCATTGTTTTCTCCATATAAAGAAAGGGAAGTTCCTAAAATGCCCCAATGAGAACCGAGCACTTAATGACACAAAAAACAGTATTTACCATTGAACTTTATTGTCACATTAGATTGGGAAGAAAGTGTAATGGATGTGCCACCAGGCTCAGAATTATTATGACTCCAACCTGGTCCAAAGGTTAGCATGCTGTAATCTGTTACATTTGCAACATCTAAATTGCCAGCCTGTAAAATTTCTCCATCTATTGCAGGATTGACCAAGCTTTCGTAGGTTATATAATCTAATGCCCAAGTTCCTGGAGGCAATCCCGGAAAAGTGTTAACATTAATTATGAGCTCATGCTCTCCTGAAGATGAGTGGATTGTCGAATTGTCAGCAATGTTTCGACATGCAAGAACATTGTTGTTTGCCTCTGAAAATATTGTTATTTGTTGGAAAACTTCTGTTGGTGCACCATCAAGCATGCACTCAATAGCACAAAACGGAGATTCGAGGACTGATGCATTAAGTCCATCCAAGGACCCATACACTCCAAAACTTGAAGAACCTACATCAAATTAGTACTGAGACATACTGGCAATAAATGTCTAGCCCAACACTCACCATTAAATTGAAAGCTAACACTCGCATTGGCACCTGTAACATGCAAAGTATTGTTGTATATAGGCCCTGTGACAGAGGCAATAAGCCCTGTTACTAGTGCACCCCACAGGTTACCCCCTGGGTAATTCAGCCTTGAATCTGTATCATCAACCATAAACCAGACAGTTGACATATTGAAAGACAGTTAAGACGAGTCTTGGAATAGATATGAGTGGAAAGAGAGTAGAGCTCAAATGTTGAAATCCGAAGTGTTCGTTCGGGGTCAAGTTCAGTGGGCAAGCAAAAGGAGGTATACCTGCCTTATGAGTATTATGTGTGGAAACAGTCAGAACAGTCACCATAGTGGCTGATTTGTTTATCACCACCTCCAGTTCATCTCCTATGTTATGGTCAGTAAACCTGAAGTGCTGAACATTTATCATGGCAACCTTAATCACACAATGACTGCAATGGCTGTTTTGGAAGCTCTCCTGACAGCCCAGAATTTGGTTGGAATTTGAGTATCAACTTGATGATCTTCAAAGTTCAACTTGATCAAGACCGTGGCAAGAAAGCGCGTCCCAACTCCTGACTCCGTCCAATTGAGGTAGCTTGAGCACAAAGATTGATACCTGATTCAGAGGTATCGGAATGGTGGTACGTAGGAGAAACACACCAGGTGCAGGTTTATAATATTAACACGGTCTTCTCGGTCTATCCCAGAATTCTCTATCAGCACACACGATCCAACGAGGCGTCAGTGCCATAAATAGATAATAATAAAAAAGGGCAGGATACCTGTGCTCAGAGTCATAGGGGATGCATATATTCGTTGAAAAAAAGTGAGGAAAAAACATATGTAGTAGCGTTGAGCGTCGAGCGTTGAAGAACGTTTCAGCCAAAATATTGAGCACCATGCATATGGTAGTCATTTTGTACACAACAGAAAATAGTAAATACAATACAAGCAAAAAGGGCTAGCCTGCTGCCTTTCCGCCAATAAGGATATCGATATCGATATGTAGTATGAATAAAAACAAGAATAGAACGAAGGTGCAACGAAACGGAGTACGTACGTATACTTTTGAAAAGAAAAGAAAAAGGATGCATGTAAAAATATATGAACATGGAACGGTCCAATGCGTGCATTTGTGTCTGAGGCACCAAGCACAGTACATACAGATACATCGAAATATCCGCGGTGACCTGTATATAACATATCAAGCATACATCAATAAGCAGGCAAATCAAAAAACACTCACCTCAAAGATAAACCACCGCACCGTCACACCTCTGGCACACATCCTCAGAGAAGAACCTTGAGCCATCGTGCTGGAACCTCAACCTCAACCTCTCCAACTGCCTATCCCTCGAAACGTACACTCTACTCGTAGGGTTTGTTTTTGTTTTTGTGACAGGGGCAGCACCTGGGACCGAGGCCGACTCCCAAGGACGAGGAATGAAGCCTGAGAGGAAAGATTGTTTTGGAGAGGTCATGATGGATGATAGAGAGGGAGAAGAAGACTGAAGCGTGGAGTTAAGAGTTGAGTGAAGTCAAGCCGTCACCTGCCTCTGCCTCGATAGAACGGGAATACGAGGCCTCGAAGCGGGAGATTGAGCGAACCGAAGAGGAATCGGCGGAGTCAGCCTGAGAGGAAAGATTGTTTTGGAGAGGTCATGATGGATGATAGAGAGGGAGATAGAGTTGGTGCTTTGCGAATCGGATTCGGGCTAGGTGAAGAGGAAACTGGTTGAGGAATGAACGAGGGCTTGGTGGGCGGAGTGGCAAATGATGATGAGCGAATGGGAAGCTTGGAAGGCGGGGAAGGAGACATGATCGATCTCGATGTCGACACTGGCGAAAACGAAGAATCGGAATCGACCAGAGTCGATGACGAGGAAGAGAAATTATTGATGAAAGACTTTGGTCGGGGGATAGACGACGTCGACGGCGAAGGGGCCCTCACGCTGCGTGAAGGAGTGCTGCGTGGCGGGGTGGCCATTGGTAGGTCATTAGGAGGCGTAGACGAACGAAGAGGGAGCGGATGTCCAAAGTTGAAAGGAATATCGTTTTCATCTTCGTCAAACTCGTCGTTAAAAAGAGGCACAGGCTTTCGAGCGAAGGAAAAGTGTGCTGAGGAGTTGGAGACCTGCACAACCTGTTCGCTCTGCTCCTCATCGTCCTCTTGTTCCTCCTCGTCCTCCTCATCTTCCTCAACATCCGAATCCTCAACCTGAGGAGACGGATACTCATCGTCGTCTTTATGCTCTGCAGCAGGCGTAACCGTAATCATGATTCCTGCACCGGCACCGAATATATAGTTATCATCCTCCTCATCCTGCTCGTTATCATCCACCTGAGTCTCCTCCTCCCCCTCCTCCTCCTCGAAGACAATATCCAACGACCGGGGGGACTCTTGCTCTTCCTGCCCAATCGCACCCAAAATACCCGGCGGAAGCGCAAACGGCATCACATCATCCTCATCAAATGCTTCCAGCGCTTTCGCAAATAGACTGTGACCCTTCTTGTGCTCCGAATCGTAAGTGCAAGGCGACGCGGGAGACCTCGATCCAGCAGTAGAAAAATCGGACTCTGAGTCTTCGAGGCAGTTGAAGAACTTGTCTACCTCGACGCGATCGCGAGACTGGGAAGGAGGTGTTTGAGTTTGACGGGAGGTGGCAGCAGGGAATGTCCAGGTTTTCGACAAGGATCCTATTGCGCGGTGTGTAGGAGCAGCCGCAGGAGCAGGAGCAATGCGAGGAAGCTTGAACGTATCCATGGGCGCGGGAGACGCCGATGGGGAACGGGAGCCAGGAGTCAGTGTAGATGGGGTGTTGCTGCCGGACCCAGAAGGACAGATGGGAGATATCGGACAGGAGTAGAAGCGTTCTCCGCATGAGCAAGGAACGAGAACAGAAAGCCGAAGCTTCATGGACCGAGCCAAAAGGCGAGGACGTCCAAGTCCAACTCCTTGTTTAAATCCTCATCCTCATCTTCGTACCCGGCTCTTCGTCCTCTTCGGGAGATAGATAATCCTCCTCGATTTTGACATCAATGTCAATATCCTCTTGCGGAATCTGCGGACCATCGAGAAAGTACTCGTCAAGCTGCTCCTCCTATTTAACACCCTTGAGTGGGTACCCTTCATCAAACGAACCAAAGTCAATTTCCTCGACCTCGGTGAAACTCAAATCAAGGGAGGTGTCGGTGTCGAGAGAGGTAACAGTGTACCTCCTCTCAGTCGTCCGCATCCTCTCCATCTCCCCCTTCCACTCCTCGCACTCCCTTCCCATCCCCATCCCTCTCCCTCAACTCATCTTTTATCTGCGCAAGCTCCCTCTCCAATGACTCCTTCTCCGCCTCTAACAACCCCACTTTCGACCTCGCAACCTCCTCTCCCCCTCGATCCTCCTCGCCAAAAGCAAAATCTGCGCCTCGAGATCCCCAACATGGACTCTCTATCCATCGACGTTGCACTTCAGCTCGTCTCGTTCGGCTTTTAGATCTGCTACGAGGCGGAGCATTTCCTTGCTGGGCTCCGAAGCTGAAGACGCTTCGGAGTCGACTACAGAAAACGCCATCGAGATGGGGCGAGACCCAAATCCAGAGAGCATGGAAGACCGCCGTACATGTAATGCCTTTTCGAGATCCTGTATCCTCATCAATAGCGCGTTGGGCGACTTGATTAGGAAATGCTGTTCGCTGACACTAAGGGTCTGTGGCGGACGTAACCAGAAGAAGGGTTGGCATTGGCATTGGCATTACTGGCTTGTTGGGGAGAAAAACCCTCATCGCTAGCATTGCTACCTAGACTCAGACTGTTGTGGTGTTCGGCAAAGGTGAGAGTCATCTCGGGTGCAGGAAGACCTGCAGCTGATGTCGAAGATGTCGACGAGGACTTGTAGGAGATACTGCTGCGTCTGGTGGGACATTAAGTAGTCTCATCCACAGTGCTGTCAATTTGAGCACCGGCCGAGCGCGAGAAGAAATGGGAGAGGTGAGGTTGTCGCTAGGATTGCCAGGAACCAGGATAGAGACTTCAAACGGGACGGGCACCTTGAGTTGGTGATAGCGTAGGCAAATCGACATATGTAATGAGAGAAAGAGGTCGTAAAGCCAACGTAGCTGGCCTCGTGCGGGTTTTGCTATTGGCGTCACCGCGGGTGCGGATGTTCCTCCTCTTCAACCAACGTATGCAGTTGATCTTTCGAGGACGAGGGTTTGAACGTGTCCCATTTGCCACTCGCCATCAAGGAACCTGTGAGTGCACTCGTAGAAGTAGGAAGGGTCTCTGGGATTTCGACCTTGTCAAGGTCGACCTATTTCCCTTCGAGAGCCCAAAGCGCTCTTCGATGTATCGAGTCCTTTTCAGTGTTAAATGTATCCAGGTCAGTCTTAGTTTCCCAGAACCAAGACACCCACGATTTCAGCGGATTCATGACTGGTGGATACAGAGGAGCGTTGCCAATGATGCGAGTTGCGTTTGGACGAGGCAGCAGCAGAAGCGAGGGTGGACATGGAGTTGGTCGTTAGTAGAGTCGTGAAAAGTGAGTCGAAGCATTGCGAGAATGAGAGCGGGAATGTTTGTGTGCCATGGTCATGGTCATGGACGCAGGCAGCGGCCCAGCTTGAACAAATCGAACTAGAAGATTTAGGAAGCTAATTAGCATTTATGTTCAAGCCTAGAGTAAATAAATAAATTCGTACGCGGAGCTGTGCGGGAAAATCATCAATTGCAACTAAAATTCCTGGATTGGCATTTAAGTATAGTTTGTCTCTCGACCACCTGAAACGAAGAACGAATTAAGGATGATGATTCAAAATCAACTTTTTCAACAACGTACTTTCCGCCATGCTCATGGGTAACGCTCACGATCTTGGTGGTCTGGTTTGGCTTGATAGAGTTCGATGGAGCAGGGTTCGATTTGGTCTATTGAGCTGAAGGGATAACAATGGTATGTCAATGTGAAAAATCCAGACAATTCAGCGAGACTCACCAGTAGGACCCATAGACAAACGGTACAAATACCAGCTCGCACCGAGGGCAGCCCACCTACTGCTGCGCGGCTAACAAACAAGAGGAAATTAGCACGGTAGCAAGTATATTGTCGAAAGATTCGATTTACATGGGGATAGCCTGAAGAACAAGTTTCAGTTTGGTATTTATCTTAACCTGGGCTCCTCGATAGCATACCAGTGCTTCATAAAGCCCTTGCGAAAGCCAGACATAGTATAGAAAGTCGATAAACGATAGAGTGAGTAGAAGGAAACGCGTGGGATTCCGGACGAAAACGGAAATCAGCCAGCTTTGACATTGCCAGTTTCGTTACGTTGATTTCGATACTAACGAGGGCGAATTGGATAGCACACACGGAATCAGGGAATACTCAACAAAGTTTCTGATCAGTTCCCAAAAAAACTGAATGGACAACAGGAAACGGGTCGGGAAATATTTACTTTGATATCAGTGCGGACAATGAATCATTATGAACGATTTTTATTCTTCGCCTTCTGAATATCTGATTATCAGCTATAAGCACTTTATGCAAGAAACATCGTCTTCCGCATAAGAATTTCATTGCGAACCTGCACGTGCTCATTGCTAGCCACTTGTTCGTCGTGAAATCATAGGATAGTAACGCGTTGTAATCAACACTACAATCCTGGTTCAAAGGGGAGCATGAGCAACGAGAACAGCGCTTTTATAGTCATGAGGATCATGAAGAGGGATAAAGAGACTGGACAGAGTCAGGTTGTATGCTCCAGACCTGGCCTCCCTTGTGTGACGTCCGATGAAATAAGAGCAGGAAAGCAATAAAGGTTTGAGTAGTTGAGGGCTGAGAGAAACTGAAGACTCAAATCAAAACCTTGAAATGATAGCCATTGACTAAATCTTCAACAGGAACTATAAATTAAATTTAAACAGCCAGTTGATCCAGAAATTCTTTCCGATCTTTGCATTCCGTCAGCTCCAGCCTGAGTACCTCCTCCTCCTGCTCCGCCTCTAACTCCTTCGCCATTCCATTTATCTATTCCTTCCACTCTGCCTTCTCTTCCTTCCACTCCAGCTCCAGGTTTAGTACCACAGTGCAACATCCTTGAACCCGTCCAATGAATCCAAAATTTGAGTGAGGATACCCAATTCTGCCCCCAGTTCACCAGTGCCTGCAGCGGATTTATAGGGAGGGATGTACATCCTGTACTTGAAAATCATGACTCCGTGTAGCCAGGTGGCACCTCATATATCTCCTCCAGAGACTCTTCTCCAGTCAGACGTAGGCCACTGTCTGTATGAACAGTAAGCAGTTGTGCCTGTACTTGCTGCTGCTGTGGAGTCAACTGCTCCAATTGCTGTCGTCGTTCAATTGCTGGTTCTGTTCTAGCGTGACTAAAAGCGCTGCTCAAGCTTCATAGTGAGAAGGTTCTGTGGACCAGGTCTATCCCCATCATTATTTTCAGCTTCACCTGCTGCAAGTACTAGTCTAGGATGATTATCAGGACTTCTGCAATGAGATATGATTAAATTATGGATAAGGAAGCCTACCGTTGATATTCTTTTTGGATGTTGGCAGCATCAAGACAAGTTGACCAAACAGTTGCTTAGGTAGGACACTGTGAGGAGTTTGGGATATGAATGGGAATGGAGCAAGCATTCTGAGTGCTCTTCTTTGCCTGGATTTTCTCCTGGTCCATGCAACAGCTATTGCTACTGTCAATAGCATGATTGGTATGATTGTACCCAAGACAGCTCCCATTATCACCCCAGACTTGAGATGTCTAGAGGAAGTAAGTGATTGTTGCTCTGCTTTGGTAAGAGATGTCACATAGAAATAGCTAATTTCCAATGGTGTGTTGCTACCATTAACAGTTGATCACTGCTGTGTGTTCTCCAATGCCAAGGTCGGGAGCTGTGAGTAGAAGCTGATTAGTCCCAGGCTCAGAGGTTGGCAATGGAAATGGGACTGCATCAAGGTCATCAATCTTATATGTGGCATTTGGTGTAACTCCAGAGTTAGTCTCCATATAGAGAAACAGAAGTTCCTAAAATGCCTCAATGAGAACCAAACACTTAATGACATAAAAAACGGTATTTACCATTAAACTTTATTGTCATATTAGATTGAGGGAACTTGTCAAGGACGTGCCCTCAGGGCCAGAGATATGAGTCCAATTTGGTCCAAAGGTTAGCATGTTGTAATCTGTTACATTTGCAACATCTAAATTGCCAGCCTGTAAAATTTCTCCATCTATTGCAGGATTGACCAGGCTCTCGTATGTGACATAATCCAAGGACCACTCTCCCAGTGGAGGTCTGCTGAGAAATAGGTAACACTAATTATGAGCTCATGCTCTCCTGAAGATGAGTGGATTGTCGAATTGTCAGCAATGTTTCGACATGCAAGAACATTGTTGTTTGTTGCTGCTAGTTGTGTTGTTTGTTGGAAAACTTCTGTTGGTGCACCATCGAGTGTGCACTCAATAGCACAAAATGGAGATTCAAGAACTGATGCCTCCGATCCCACTAAGGACCCATACACTCCAAACTTGAAGAACCTGCATTAAATTACTAATACATACTGGCAATAAATGTCTAGCCCACACTCACCATTAAAGTGAAAGCTAACACTGGTATTGCCCTCTGCAGAACACAAAGTATTGTTGTATGTAGGCCCTGTCTCAGAGCCAGAAAGCCTTGAGAATCTGGGGACACTTGAAACCACATGTCCTCCTGAGTCTCTGTATAATTCAGCCTCGAATCTGTATCATCAACCATAAACCAGACAGTTGGCATATTGTAAACGCGGTTAAGATGAGTCTTGGATAGGTATGAGCGGAAGGAGAGTAGAGCTCAAATGTTGGAAATCCGAAGTGTGAGTTCGGGTCGAGTTCGGTGGCAAGCAAAATTATACCTGCCTTATGAGTATTATGTGTGGGAACGAACAGTTGGCTGATTTGTTTATCACCATCACCACCAAGTCATTGCACCTATGATGATGATCAGTAACCTGGACAGTGCTGAACATTTATCATGGCAACTTTGAATCACACAATGACTGCAGTGGCTGTTTCGCAAGTATGCCAACAATTTGGTTGGAAGTTGGAAGTATAAACTTGAATCTTCAAGTTCTTCAAGATTCAACTTGATGAACGTTGCAAGTAAGCAAGGACGTCAAGCTCCCGAGTCCATCCAAGTTGAGGTAGTTTGAGCACGAAAGATCGATATCAGATTCAGAGGTATCGGAAGCTATTCGAAGGATGCTATACATACGTACGAAAAGCCAGGTGCGGGTTTATAGCACGATCTTCTCGGTCTATCCAAGAATACTCTACCGGCACGCACAATCCAACAAGGCATCAGTGCACCATATATAGTCAATAAAAAAGGGAGGATACCTGTGCTCAGAGTCATAGAGGATGCATATATTGGTCGAAAAAAAGTGAGGAAAAAACATATGTAGTAGCGTTGAGCGTTGAAGAACGTTTCAACCAGAAGATGAGTGAGCACCATGCATATGGTAGTCATTTTGTACACAACAGAAAATGGTAAATACAATACAAGCAAAAATGGCTAGCCTGCTGCCTTTCCGCCAATAAGGATATCGAATATCGATATGTAGTATGAATAAAAACAAGAATAGAACGAAGGTGCAGCGAAACGGAGTACGTACGTATACTTGTGAAAAGAAAAGAAAATGGATGCATGTAAAAATATATGAACATGGAACGGTCCAATGCGTGCGTTTGTGTCTGAGGCACCAAGCGTAGTACATACAGATACATCGAAATGTCCATTGTTGACCTGTATATAACATATCAAGCATACATCAATAAGCAGACCATGACTGGAGGCAAATCAAAAAAACACTTACCTCAAAGATAAACCACCGCACCGTCGCACCTCTGGCACACGTCCTCAGAGAAGAACCTTGAGCCATCGTGCTGCAACCTCAACCTCAACCTCTCCAACTGCCTATCCCTCGAAACGTACACTCTACTCGTAGGGTTCGATTTTGATTTCGTGACAGGGACAGCACCTGGGACCGAGGCCGACTCCCAAGGACGAGGAATGAAGCCTGAGAGGAAAGATAGTTTTGGAGAGGTCATGATGGATGATAGAGAGGGCGAAGAAGACTGGGGCGTGGAGTTGGAGTTGATTGAAGTCAAGCCGTCACCTGCCTCTGCCTCGATAGAACTGGAATACGAGGCCTCGAAGCGGGAGATTGAGCGAACCGAAGAGGAGTCGGCGGAGTCTGCATGCGCTGGGGACGTGTCTGTTAGAGGAAGAAGAAAAACGAGACCATTCGTTAACGTTCGTCATAGATCGAAAACTACAAAACAATAACGAATCAGCACTACGTACAGTTAGGATTGGAGTTGGAGGATGCCGAACCATTTGGAATTGAATCTGAATCATTGTGCCCAGTCTTCGAGGCGGCGGCCATTAAAGGCGTTTTTCTCGCTGGCTGACGGATGAAGCTAGCCACAGTCCCAGAAGGCCTTTCGCGTAAAGTTGGTCCTTTGCGCATCGGGCTAGGCGAAGAAGAAGGAAAAGACACAGAGGAGACCGGCGCTGGTTGAGGAATGAACGAAGGTGCTGCTCCTACACGCTTGGTGTTGGTGGGCGGAGTGGCAAATGATGATGAACGAATGGGAAGCTTGGAAGGCGGGGAAGGAGACATGATCGATGCCGATGTCGTCACTGACGAAAACGAAGAATCGGAATCGACAAGAGTCGAAGACGAGGAAGAGAAGTTATTGATGAAAGACTTCGGTCGGGGGATAGACGACGTCGACGGCGAAGGGGCCCTCACGCTGCGTGAAAGAGTACTGCGTGGCGGAGTGGACATTGGTAGATCATTCAGGAGGCGTAGACGAACGAAGAGGGAGCGGATGTCCAAAGTTAAAAGGAACATCGTTATCATCTTCATCAAACTCGTCGTTAAAAAGAGGCACAGGCTTCCGAGCGAAGGAAAAGTGTGCTGAGGAGTTGGAGACCTGCACAACCTGTTCGCTCTGCTCTCATCATCCTCCTGTTCCTCCTGGTCCTTCTCATCTTCCTCAACATCCGAATCCTCGATCTGAGGAGACGGATACTCATCGTCGTCATTATCCTCTGCAGCAGGCGTAACCGTAATCATAATTCCCGCACCGGCTCCGAACATATCGTTATCATCTCTCCTCGTTATCATCAACCTGAGCCTCCTCCCCCCCCTCCTCCTCCTCTTCGAAAACAACATCCAACAACCGGGGGGACTCTTGCTCCTCCTCCCCAATCGCACCCAAAACACCCGGCGGAAGAGAAAACGGCATCACATCATCCTCATCAAACGCTTCCAGCGCTTTCGCAAATAAACTGTAACCCTTGTTGTGCTCCGAATCGTAAGTGTAAGGCGACACGGGAGACCTCGATCCAGCAGTGGAGGAGTCGGACTCTGAGTCTTCGAGGCAGTTGAAGAACTTGTCTACCTCGTCGCGATCGCGAGACTGGGAAGGAGGAGTTTGAGTTTGTTGACGGGCAGCGGCAGCAGGGAACGTCCAGGTTTTCGATAAAGATCCTATTACGCGGTGTGTAGGGGCAGCCGCAGCAACAGGAGCGGTGGCAGGAGCAGCACGAGGGAACTTGAACGCATCCATGGGCGTGGGAGACGCCGATGGGGAACGGGAGCCAGGTGTCAGTGTAGACGGGGTGTTGGCGCCGGAACCAGGAAGGAGAGGCAGGAGATATCGGGCCATTCTCTAAATGAGCAAGGGAACGAGGCTGGAAAGCCGAAGGTTCATGGACCGAGCCAAAAGACGAGGACGTCAAGTCCAAGTCCAACTCCTCGTCCAAGTCTTCATCCTCATCTTCGTATCCGGCCAATCCATTATCTTCGTCCTCTTCCGAAGATAGATAGTCCTCCTCGATATCCTCTTGCGGAATCTGCGGACTATCGAGGAGGTCCTCGTCAAGCTGTTCCTCCTCTTCAACGGCCTTGAGCGGGTACCCATTATCAAAGGAACCAAAGTCAATTTCCTCGACCTCGGTGGAACTCGAGTCAAGGGAGGTGTCAGTGTCGAGAGAGGCAGCAGTGTACCTCCTCTCAGCCGCCCTCAACCTCTCCACCTCCCTCTTCCACTCCTCGCACTCCCTTCCAAGCCTCTCATTCTCCTCCCTCACCCCTTCAGCTCCTTCACCTCCCCATCCCTCTCTCTCAACTCATCTTTTACCTGCGCAAGCTCCCTCTCCAACGCCCCCTTCTCCGCCTCCAACAACCCCACTTTCGATCTCGCAACCCACGCTTCCCTCCTCTCCCCCTCGATCCTCCTCGCCAAAAGCGAAATCTGCGCTTCGAGATCCCCAACACGGACTCTCCATCCATCCACATCGCGCTTTAGCTCATCGCGTTCTGCTTTGAGATCTGCGACGAGACGGAGCATTTCATCGCTTGGCTCCGAAGACGCTTCGGAATCAGCTATGGAATAGGCAATCGAGATGGGGCGAGACCCAGACCCAGACATAGAGACAGACGACATAGAAGACCGACGTACACTCAACGCCTTTTCGAGATCCTGTATCCTCATCAACAGCGCGTTGTGGGATTTGAATAGGAAATGCTGTTCGCTAACGCTTAGGGGTCTGTGGCGGCTGTAAGCTGAAGGGTTGGCATTGGCATTGTTGGTTTGTTGGGGTGAAAGATCTTCATCGCTAGAGCTAGCATTGCTGCCCAGACTCAGACTATTGTGGCGCTCAGCAAAGGTGGGAGTCATCTCGGGTGTGGGAAGACCCGCTGCGGAGGACATCGAAGTCGAAGAAGACGACGATTTGTAGGAGATGCTACTGCGTTTGGTGGGACGATAAGCAGCCTCATCCACGGTGCTGTCAATGTGTAAATTGAGCACCGGCCGAGAGCGAGAAGGGGTGGGAGAGGTGATGTCGTCGCTAGGATTGCTAGGAACCAGGGATAAAGACTTCAAACCGGGACGGGCACCTGGAGTTGATGATGGCGTAGGCAGGCCGACATCTGGAATGAGAGAAAGGGGTCGTAAAGACAACGTAGCTGGCCTCGTGCGTTTTGGCATCACTGGAAGCACCGTTACGGGTACAGGCGAATCCTCCTCCTCCTCCTCCTCCTCTTCAACCAATGTATGCAATTGATCTTTTGAGGATGAGGGTTTGAACGAGTCCCGTTTGCTACTCGCCATCAAGGAACCCGTGAGTGTACTCGTAGAAGTAGGAAGGGTCTCTGGAATCTCGACCTTGTCAAGGTTGACCTGTTTCCCTTCGAGAGCCCAAAGCGCTCTTCGACGTATCGAGTCCTTTTCAGTGTTATCCAGGTCAGCCTTGGCTTCCCAGATATTCTCCGGAACTGAGACACCCATGATCTCAGCGGATTCATGACGGGTGGATACAGAGGAGCGTCGGCGATGATGCGAATTGCGTTTGGACGATGCAGCAGCAGAAGCGAGGGTGGGCATGGAGTTGGTCGTTGGAAGGGTCGTGGAAAGGGAAATCGAAGCATTGCGAGAATGAGAGCGGGAATGTTTGTGTGCCATGGTCATGGACGCAGGCAGCGGCTTGCCCAGCTTGAACGAATCAAACTGCAAGATATAGTAGTTAGCATTTAACCTGAATAGATAGAATAGATAGATCCGTACGCGGAGCTGTGCGGAAAAATCATCAATTGCAACGGGGGTCTGCATTACTGTATACTTTTTTTGTATTTTCGTTTTTGGATTGGTCGGAAAAATAAAAGAGAAAGAACGAAAGTAAACCTGACTAGGCGTAGAAAATGAGAGGACTGCTCAGCGCTGGATGCTTGGACCAAGCGTAAGCTAGCTGGTTTGGCGTGGCGGACGGAAAGAAACCAACTTGTTGGTAACGTGCCAAATTTACATATATATATTATGTATATAAATTAATATTATAGTATATCAATCCGTTGCCTTCATCATTTTATGGCTCACACCCAATCTGATACGCTTTTCCTCATCTGCGATATTCAAAGCCGCTTTCGTGAGTATCAGTATCAGTATCTTTCTGATTATAAGTACCTTCTAATGAAAGCCCTTAGGCTCTGCAATCCACGGCTACGAACATGTAGTAGCAACTACCAACAAGATGCTCAAATTCGCGAAACTCTTTGGGTTTCCTGTTGTAGTCACTACGCAAAATTCCAAAGGTACTTGCTCTTTCCAACTGAGATGCCAACGTTAACCGACTCCGACCTCGCCTCGCAGCACTCGGCCCAACCGACCCCGACATCGACCTCGCCTCTCTCGGCGACCTACATCTAAAAACTATCGACAAGACATTGTTCTCCATGTTGGTCCCTGAAGTCCGGGGCATTATTGACAATGTTGGACCGAACAATATCGTTCTTATGGGTATTGAAGTGCGTACATCCAAAACACCCCTAGGCTTTACTCACCTCTCCTTCCCAGTCCCACATCTGCATCCTCCAAACAGCCCTCTCCCTTCTCCGCGTCCCATCAAACAAGCCCAACATATACATAATCGCAGACGCCACTTCATCCTGCAACCCCTTCGAAGTTCCCCTAGCATTCGCCTCTTTGCGGCAAGCTGGGGCACAGGTCCTATCAAGTGAGAGTATGGCTTTCCTACTGCAAGGCGATGCAGGAGATGAGGGGAGAGCGGGGAAGGGCCGGTTTAGAGAGTTTGCGGGGATTGTCAAGGAGGAGAAGGAGAGGACGAAAGCGGCTGTGGAGGCGTTGTTTGGGGTCACGAAGAGTGCGATGTAAGGAATAGACTGGACTAGACTGGAATGTATTTCTGTGTGAGTGGGTAGTTGGAATTCTCAGCTCGTGCTCTCTTCCCATCGGTTTCGTCGGGGGCTACATACTATTACTAGAGAGCAGAATCCAATGATTTGGTTACGGTTTGTGGACGTTGAACATGGACCAGATGGCAGATTCTCAATCTCCCTCAGGCTCATGCGATTACCAAGAAAATGTGCGTCAGTCAAATATCACCTCTTTCTCTATATGTTCCCGCGAGGGAAGCTTGCCGTTCCAGCGAAGATACGACTCGGGGTGGTCTAATTGGTTCAGAATTTTCCGAGTTGAGCAGAGCCTGAGGCTTGCTTTCTTGGTGATGAGCGGCGACGGCCATGTCATCTCATGATGGAGAGAATAAGCTGAATATAGTTAAAGTGAAGAAGCTTCGTTCTTGGCCCTTGATCCAACTTCGACAGCTATACCTAGCGCCCTGATAGCGCCACAGTTCAGAGCGCTGAATCTTTCGCTCGAGCTGAGCTGTGCATCTTGTTTCCCCTTTCCCTGTTTCGTTTCGGGGATTCTATCGTGCTTCATCTCTCGTGTATCAGGATCCAAGTTTCGATAAATATTCTATCAGCGGAAAAGCAATAGTATACGTTGGGTCAGTTTTGCGTTCAACTCTCCCCATTCTCCGTGCTTCATATACTGCTCTTGTTCTACCCATGCTCTCTCCATCCCAAAGGATTTTCATGCTTACTGATAGTGAACCCTGTGTCTAGCAATTGAGCTGCGTACCCCATTTTCTTGACAATGGCATCCTCGTACGTCTCCTTGATCGTAGACACAGGTTTTAATTGACCAATGCATCGTTTAGAGCACTATTTTTCGCTAATGCATCAGGCTTCAAAATCGAAGGGGGCAGATTCATAAATAACCCTACTGCGCCGAAAGATGTTGAGATGGAGGACATAGACGACCATGAAGCCCAAGCAAAGAAGAAAGCGGAAGCACTGAACCAAGCCGGCAGTGATGCTTACAGGAGGAAGGAGTTTGAGCAGGCTGCAAAGAACTATCAGCAGGCTTGGGACACCTGGCCCAAGGGTATCACCTTCTTGACCAACCTGGGAGGTAAGCGCCCCTTTTAACTACTGAATTTGCGCTCACATATTGTTTGTTAGCTGTATACTTTGAACAAGGAAAATATGACGAAGCCATAGAGACCTATGAAAAGGCTGTTGAGGAAGGTCAATCCGTAAGTCCTTTACAAGTAATTTCATATTCCGATGTCTTATTTCACTTTAGCTGCGCGCCGATTTCAAACTGGTCGCAAAAGCCTACGGTCGAGTAGGTTCTGCTTACCAAAAGAAGGGTGATCTATCTTCCGCTATCAAGTACTACGAAAAATCGCTTACGGAGCGTCGCACACCGAACATCTTGAACAAGTTGAGGGAGGCTGAGAAGCTCCGCGACGCTGAAGCTGATCGAAATGCTTACATCGACGCTTTCACCTCCCCTAACCTCTGGTCAGACAATCCTTACTCTACTCCGTCTAATTCACTGTTTGAACGCTACCCCTCTTCCTCATCCTCATGTATAACACCACCTCCGCTAATGCGAGACGAGGACTCCGTCAAGCGATCGGAGACCGCGTTCACTCTTTTCGAGCACAAATTCTGCGAGGAGCATCAAACAGAATCTTCAATCGGTGGTCAAACGGATCTGTCCCCGACTCAGACACTGACGTCGAAAGAGATGGAATATTGGGAGAAGCTGGCCAAAGAGAAGGAGAAGGAGCACGCACATGGGGAAGCGAGGAATGGGACGCGTGCTAGGAGCAAGATAGAGACAACGATGATGACTGAGATCAGTCCTCCGGTGGATCTGGAAAATATGCTTGCTCCCCCTCGCCAACACGGTCGCTCTGCTTCTGCTCCGACGCCTCCTATCCCATACGAATCCATCCAAATCCCTAACCTCTATCCGTCGAGCCCATCGTGCCCCACGTCATCTTTGCTGCCTATGATCAACAAAGATAATGGTAATCCGGAGGATGCTATGTCGGATTTCGACATCATGCCCAACGAGAATCACGATAGTTCCACGCCTGAAGACGACATGTGTGATGCTTTCGTGGACGAGGAAGAATATTTGAATGTGCATGACTCGGAAAAGGACGTAGACGATGATTTCGAGGATGAGGCGGAAAATGAACCTTGCCCTCAGGTAAATAATTTCACTTTTCTTTTCTTTTTCTATACGAAGTGTGTTTATGCATACTATTATAGCCTTCACTGCCCGGCGCCTTCTTCAGTGGGAGTCAAAATCCCACTTTCAACGGTTGCAAATTTCATGCAGTCAATGGAGATAAGCACACAACTATTAACAACAAGCCGACTTATAACGTCTACAACAACATATATCCTGGAAATGACAGTTCTCCTCTCGTTCCTTCAAATCCTCCTGCAACCCCTTGCAATCCAACCTTCTCTAGAAAAAGGTGCCCTCGTCGTCCCCGAAGTCGCTGGAGTATCACAACATTCACGCATATGGTTTATCATCACTACCTTCCTGCAGTGATGTATTATCCCATGGTGTGGACTGGATACTTTGCTCCCATATTTGTTCCCACTTGTCCTTGGCCATAGATGCTCTCGAACGTATAGAGGAAAGAGGACATGTGAATAGAGGTGATTATGGCTCCCAATCTCCATCTTCATGATTGTCATGACCTGTATTTATTTTACCTACCTTTTGCGTTTGTTTCTCTTTCTACCTTCCGCATGTACAACGTTTGCCTTCGTCGTCATGATCGGTACTCACATTCACCAAGCTCCCTCCACAGTTCCACCTGCGACCGTATTCGTTCTGCATTTTGCTTTCCGTTTCTCTTCCTACTTTCTGCATGTCATACGGTATCCTTCATTGTCATGATTGGTATTGCTTTCCTATTCTCCGATTCTAGCTTCCGCGTGGGCTACGGTTTCCTTCGTCGTCACAACACGATCGGTATACATGGTAGTATAGTAGATATTCATACTACAACGATAAAATAAAGAAAAATAATTTATTAATTACCGTTTTGGATACAATGCAGACAACAAATGAGAGCAGCTCAGTGAACCGCGCTCCGGGTCGAATAACTTATTCCTGTAGTCGCATGTTACATATTTTTTGAAGAAAGTATACAGTATAGTAGTTATTCTGTAGCGGTCGAGTATGCTGGATATTACATGTCGGTATGACTAGAAACAAACAGGTTTTCTCAACGTCCCGGCGACTCGAGCTGGCGCCGCAGATTACAAGACATAGGTGGTGATTTTATAGATAAGCATTGGCCAGAACATCCAGCCCATTGAAGGCCGGCTAGAGGAAATGAAACGGGAAACGTCAGATCCTATACGCCGAGTGCGATGCTTCAGACGAGTCCATAATACAAGTGCATTGAACAGGTTGGAATATCAAATTGGCTTCATCTTCCAACCGCTGAAAATTTAGAACAAAATTGTCGGAACAGGCTTGTCAGTCTTACATCAATTGCACGCAATGAATACTGACCTCAATGATAAAGCCTTGCCCCTCCGCCCCGGTAGCCGTCCAGCAAATGTTGGCCCAACGCAATAGTAGGCCGTGGTAGTAGGTTGCGATCGGGTTCACTGAACAGAGCAGCAGAATCTGTTTTCCGCTTTCTCTGTAACAGCGGCCTTTGCTCAGGCTCCCTCGAGTCCGAGTCCTCTTCTTCTCTTCTTCTCCCATCTTCGACGACAGCAAGTATGTAATGATAATCCTTCAAACTATCCAAGATATCTGATCCGTCGGAATCAGAATCAAATTCCAGGAAGTGGAGTGGTGCTTGTGAAACTGTAAGGTAATAATACTTCGAAATCCACCAGCATCGGAGGTCCATTTCTTTGACTGGGATGGTCTACGTGGTGGATTCCTCCCCGGGGACGTTGACGTCGACTAGAAGTGGCTCTGCATCGATTATTTCTGCTGGTAGAAGACAATGCAGGATTAAAAACTCGACTCATGTTTCGCTCGACGAAGGGGTGAGTAGGTTCGCCAGGACCGTCTGCGCCCATGCCCCTTCCATTCCAAGTTGTCATCTTCGTCCGAAGAACCAATATATCTCTCGAAATCTTGTGCTAAAACGTCGAGGTTGCGAGAGGTTCGATCTGCGTTGGATTCGTTTTGAAAAGTTTGGGAGTCGGAGTCGGAGTGAGCTGTAATCTTGAGTATCTGCCTTGAACGATGCAGGAGCAGTGAGACTGGGAGTAACGGTGGAGGATCCGGATACCCCGACGTCTTCATGGAAAGAGTCGGAGATAATGTATTCCACCTGCTCAGACTCGGACTTGGGCTCGAATCCGGTGCCCAGCAATAAGCTGGCGATTCCATCGAACGAAGCAACGAGGTCTGAAAGAGCTTTGATTCATCAAACTATTCTCTTCTTCTCCCTCCTCTGAATCTTCGGCCAGATTAGTCTGTTCGCTCTGACCAGATGAAGACGAACGCGACGAGGAATGAGAAACACGAGCAGGCAAAGGCAAGGTGACGACGTCTTCAAAAGCATGCAAAAGAGGATCCAACGACCTTTCACCCGCCAAACGTTCCACCAGATCTTTAGAATCTCGAAGGAGGGCTTTTAGGTGCTCCCACTGAGGTGTAACGGGAATATCGAACCCTACGCCGGATATGAATGGCAGAGAGTTCGGGAGTGATCCAATTCCGCGAAAGTGAAAAGTGTCCGCAATTCGGAGATTTGAGCTGGATTTTGGTGAAACTGGGGCAGAATCTACAAGGTAGTATCATTAGCATGCTACTTGTGTCCAAGAATAAGCATACCAGAATTAACAATCGCGTATTTCCACTCTTCTGCTTGATTTACTTCAGCCCCAGCTCGGTCTCCAGCCGAGCTTCACCCAGTGCAAGTTCAGCTACATATTCCGCCCGCGTCTTCAAGCCCTGCAGCTTATCTATCCCTTGTTCCCTTGCCTCAAGAATACTAGCGGATGAAAAATCGAGGTTGAGTGCAACATGCTCGGCATCTTTTGGCACGTCTTCAATACCTGCAGCATCATGTACTCGGTCGGCGACGTGCACCACACCTTCAGCTAGATTTTGAGCTGTTTCTGCAGCGTTTTCCACCTTTACTGCGATGTCCTCGCTTTCCGTACACCCTTCACGAGCGAGGAGAGAAATTACTGGCGCGTGAGGAGCAAGAGATTGCTAAGAAGGATGCGAAAGGAAGTTGAAGTGATGTTTCAAGCTCAGAGCTGATTTGTAGGACTGGATCTAATTCAGCTGATGGTTCGAGGATTATCAATTCCTCTGGAGAGACAGCGAGGATCTGGGCATGATTCAGGATATCCTGGATTTTATCGTCGTCTGTAGAAACTGGTTAACGAATGAGTGAGAAACAATAGAAATAGATGCCAACAATTCTTCTCCAACCCAATCCCAAAACCCTTCTTAGGCCTAGTAACCTGCAGGATTCAAGTCGGCTTTTTCGACTCGCGTCCCATTCTCAAGTAGCAAGTCCCATTTCAATGCCGCCTTAACAAGTCTATTAAACTGTTCCTGCGAAGGAAGCTTGCCATTTTTCAACGCAGCGAAGATGTGAACGAGGGTTTTAGAAAAATGTTTGAGATTGGTCTGATTTGGTTCAGGATTTTCCGAGTTGATCAGAGGCTCGTTTTCTTCTATATCGTGTTGGAAGGCATGAGGCGCATCATGAGGAAGTGAAGAAGTGACAGACATCATTGCAGCTTTAGTAACTAGCGCCCTGGTTCAGTGCTTAGCACTCCTTCGCCATCTTGTTGTTGTTCTGGGATTCTATCTTTCTCGTATCAAGATCCAGGTTTCAATAAATATTCTACTCGCAGAATGGCAAAATATGTTGCTACCCTGCCTGAAGATATTGAGATGAAGGACGTAGACGACAATGAAGCCAAAGCAAAGAAGAAAGCGGAAGCATTGAAGAAAGCCGGTAGTAATGCTTACAAGAAGAAAAGGCTCGGGCAGGCTGCAAAGAACTATCAGCAGGCTTGGGATACCTGGCCCAAGGATATCACCTTGTTGACTCACTTGGGAGGTAAGTGTGCTCCAACTACTGAATTTGCGCTCACATATTTTCTGTTAGCTGTCTACTTTGAACAAGGAAAATATGAGGAAGCAATAGAGACCTATGAAAAGGCTGTCGAGGAAGGTCGATCCGTAAGTCTTGTACATCGTACCTTCATATTCCGATGTCTTATTTCACTTTAGCTGCGCTCCGACTTCAAACTCAGCGCAGAAGCCTACCTTCGAGTAGGTTCTTCTTACGGAAAGAAGGGGGATATATTGTCCGCTATCAAGTATTATGAAAAATCGCTCATGGAGCATCGTGCACTGGTCATCTTGAACCACGGTCGCTCTGCTTCTGCTCTTACGCCTCCTCCTATCCCATATGAATCTATCCAAATCCCCAAACTCTATTCATACTCTACGTACTCTCTGCTAGCTACGATGAGCAGAGATAATAGTAAACCGGAGGATGTTGTCTCGGTTTTCGACTTCATGTCCAACCACGAGAATCACGATAGTTCCACGCCTGAAGAGGATGTGTGCGATGAGTTCGAGAACCACGAAGAACCTTTGAATGTGCAAGCCATAGTGCATGATTCGGAAAAGATCATAGATGATGATTTCGAGGATGAGACAGAATCTTTGGAAAGCGAACCTCGCCCTCAGGTAAGTACTTTCACTTTTTTTCATTTCCTTTTCCATACCGAGAGTTTATGCATACTATCATAGCCTTCACTGCCCATTCCTATCCCTAATGAGCTTGGTGCCGGGGCCTTCTTCAGTGGGAGTCAAAATTTCACTATCGGCGATAGCAAATTTCAGGCAGTCAATGGAGATAAACATACAACCATCAACAACAAGCCCATTTTTAACATCTACAACGTATATCCTGGAAATGATAGCTCTACTCCCAAGGCCCCGTTCCTTTATATCCTCATGCAGCCCATTACAAACCAACTTTCCCTAGCAAGCAGTGTCCTCGTCGTCCTCGGAGTCGCTGGAGCATCACTACCTTCACGCATATGGTTTATCATCACTACCTTCCTGCAGTGGCTTATTATCCCATGCTGTGGACTGGATACATTGTTCCCATATTTGTTCCAACTTCTCCTTGGAGTTAAGTGCTCTCGGACGTATAGGCCAGGATACCTATGTCAGAGGAAAGAGGACCCGTGTAGAGAGGTGCTCCGACACGCTGACTTCAGCCTGGATAACTTTTTTCCCTTGATCCCAAGTTGTCATAGAATCATCTACGACACAATCACACTCCTTTCTCTCTTTTTCACTCTCTCCCTCCACTGCGTATACATATTCTTATGTATATCTATATTTTCTCACTCTTCCATCCGTCCTTGCATTTGGATAGTGGACAAACCAAGGTCTGCGTTCTTATCCAATCATTATTCATCCTAAAGCATGTCATTAACTTCTCATTTTAATGGGTATGGACTGAAGTCATCCTAACTTCCATCTCGAATATCTGCATCCTGATTGTCGCGACCTGCCCATCTTTTCCGTTTGTTTTCCTTCCTAGTACCATGGTTTTCTTCGTTGTCATGATGGGTACTTACATTCACCAAGCACCCCTTCACGGTTGCACCTGTAATAGTCTTCTTCATCTACGATCCGTATTCATTCTGTAGGCTGCTTTCCGTTTCTCTTCCTACCTTCCGCATGTCGCTACGACTCCCTTCTTTGTCATGATTGGTATTGCTTTCATATCCTCCAATTCCAGCTTCCGCGTGGGCTACGGTTTTCTTCGTCGTCATAACACGATCGGTATCCCCCGTAGTAGTATAATAGATGTTGATACTAAATATGATGATTAATATGATGGTTAAAATAAAAGGTATTTATGAAAAACTCTACCGCACTGGATGCCTACATAGTACAGCAAAGCGAGAGCTCAGCGAACTTCACATCACTAAAAAAAACCAACAGCTTATTCTTGTATTCCCGTGTTATTGTTTTAAGCCTATATGTAGTATAACAGTTATTGAATATTCAAGATATAAAGTCGCGCCCTGAACAGAAAAGCGTGTCTTGACGCGTGACGTCACGGATCGGCGATTCGATTCAATAATTCTTCTCTTTTTTCTCTCATGAGCTACACCAAGATACTTCGCAATCGGCTTCGGCTCATTCCTTTGAGCTCGACGCCAAAGCTCACTGAATATGGTACTCAATGGAGGCGGCGTGGTCTTGGCATGGCCTGTGGGAGAACACAGAAAGACTCAGCTTCACTGCGCTTTTGCAATTCTTTCTAACCAACACCACTGAAAAAAATGTCCTCCGACAAAGCTGTGATCTCAGACGTGAATTTTGTAGTCGATCTTGTCCGCCAGCAGGGGGAAGAGTTACTTCGAGTGCGAAAGGAACTCGAACTCGCCCAGGTGTGTACCCGAATCAGGCGCTGATTTCATTCTCTCAAGTCTAGAGACTTTGTTTCTGTTCAGAAAGTCAATGCTGCATCAATCGAGGTTTTTCGCGCTACAGAAAGACACATTGGGGATCTTCAACAGAATTGCTCGCAGTGGTGCCTGCGATTCTCAAACATTGGACTAGAACTAGTGGCTCTCAAGACTGAGAATGACACCATGGCAAGTCAACTGGAAGCTTCTCGTGCAGACTTGCGAACTGCTCTAGGTTTGACAAATCCATCTGAGTCTTATGTTGAATCAGAGCAGCCAATCGAAGACAGAATTCCCAGTTTGAGCACAAGTATAGCGGTGGCATCGGAAGAATCAGATTCAGATGGATATACAAGTATTTCTTTTGTGAGTGTTTGGATCTCTTCGCTGCAATTGCTTACCATGTCCTTTCTAGAGCGATATCTCCGGTACTCGTGGTACTATCGGCCGCCCCGGTGCCACTAACTGTCCCATTCCCGAGCCCAATGTAACCCAAGTGGGAACTACTGAAGTACATGACACATCCTTTCAGTGTGCGACCAGCGATGATTCGCTTGAAGTAGACGCCTGTAGGTTGGATTATGCTACTTCAGCTGTATCAGAGAGAAATTGCGACGAGGAGCTCGGAAAGGAGTCACATACCGGCACAGAGATTGTAATCGAGGCCCGGTCAGACGAAGAAGCGACAGTGCGCCCTGAGAGTCTTCATGTCTTGGACGCAGACAAGAATGTGAGTCCAAAGATTTCTTTTTGTGTCGCTATGAGTATCTCATCCCTTTTATCTTCAAAGGAAACTAAACCAATCCCAAAATCCGATTCTTCCGAAGCAGCAACGGTAGATTTAGACCAGAAAAATGGTGATGTTTCGGTCACTCCGTCCACCAAGCAGCTCATGTCCGGGTCTTTGGATGGCATCCCGCGCGACGTTGACCATCTTGTGAAGTGTCTCACTATAGAATCTCTGAAGCCAGTGTGCTCAAAACTACCCAGCACTGACACAAACGAAGCTGTCAAGGCATTGTGTCTGAAGGTAAGCATTGCCATATGGACACTCTTATTTACCGACATCATGTTCCTAGGCTATCGGCCCCGTAGCAGAAACAAGCTATCATGTTTTGAAGTTCCCTGAAACACTGCTTGCATACCCCAATACCAACAACCGGACACTCATCACAGTCTCCAAGAGCGCTAAGAATCTATCTTGCCATCTAAAACAACTCAAAAGCGGATGGAAAGGTCATATACTTCTCCAGAACAGCTCCGCCGGAGAACTCTATTATCTGGGAGAGTATGAAAGCGGTGGCGGCTGCAGAATGACAGACAGTGAATATGATTCGCTCCCAGAAGAGGTAAGTCTTTCACATATTGCTGAACAATCTAGATCTGTTTATGTATGAACATCCTCACAGACGCAGCTTTACATATCTAATTACGCGAAGCCGCAAATGTCGAAGAAGCCTGGAATATACACCGGAAAAACCGAATTGCGCTTCATTGGTTACAGTGCGATGATCAAGAACCAGCTAGGAAAGGAGGCTAGGCAGAATGGTTATATCGAAGCTCTTTCAAAAAATGTTACTGTAGAGTATCACCACACCCAGGAAAACACTGTTGGGGTAAGTTTTCTACTTCATTACTTTGTCTCTCATTACAGTAATTCGCTTTCCACTCCCAGGCTCTTCCCAACGCCAACATCGACCGTATCGAATATCTCCAACTGAACGATGACCTTTGGGCACGGTTCTGGGTCCGTCGTGGGCTTGCAGATGCAGTGACCGCTATCGTCACTTTCGACTTTGGCCTTCTCGACAGCTCCGATAAGTTTACTTCACATAATTACGCTGGCGCAGACATCGAGCTTCAGGAGTACCCAAAGATGAAACTTGTTGAGCCTCTTAACAACAACGTTACCCACTTCGCTCCTGGGAGAACCTTGACCTTCATGGCGACCCAAGGAACAATTTTACTTTATCAACGAAAAGGCGAAAATTCCCAGCGAATGTTTCGAGTTCCACAGTTGACCAGTGTCTTGAATCAGGCGTAGGAAGTAGGCTAACTGTGGGATACTGTACTAATGATTTTGGGGCTGTAGAAAACGACATGCATATATCTCATGTTTAGCTTTGTTTTTACATCTGATTCAAGAGGATAACTGTAGCTTTGACCTTGTGAGAAAGATTGTGCCCGAAATGCTTCAGAGCTTTCAAAGCGTCAACTAAATAGGGTCAAGACGATGTATTGTGCAAAGCAATCAAATATGTACATATTTTCCTGGCTTCTTAATTCATTATAAGTCCAGCAGAGACTTCCTCCCAATGCTTCAGCGCGTCCTCGCTAAAAGATTTGAGAATGGTCCGCCGGAATCTACCTTCTTCGAATCTTTTGCATTGCGAGGAAAAGTTCCAACAATTTTAGGATACTGGGATATGGCATGAAATTCCTCAGAGTAGCGTGGAGAGATAATCTCGAGAATCTGATTCCAACCTTGAACCGATGGTGGAATAAGAGAGCTGCTTACGTGAGGTGCTAGTAGTTTGGTTGAAAGGTTATTTCAGCAGAGTACGCACCGATTATGTACATTAATTCGGTGCTGCCAGACTGAATGATTGAGAAAAATGAATTTGACTGCGTTTTTCCAAATCAGGTACTTGCTCGTGTTTTCAGTTCACGAATGGGAAATTAGATGACCGAGTTTCCAATTCTGCGCTTTGCTTATATAGACTATCCAAACTAAAAATCAATGTACCGTCTTCTGAATCCACTCCAACACCACATCCTCCGCAATATCCAACCCATTCTTCTCCATGAACATCATATGCGCATTCCCAAAGATTCCTACATCCTCCAAATGAACATGCGTCACCGGTACCCCCGCCTGCTGCAAATACGCTACAGTACAATCATCATAATTCGTATGATAGCTGGCTTGCGATGTAACCACCAAAGTAGGTATCCCCACCAAGTTGATCATCTGTCTCGCAGGGGGTGTTTGCTGGAAGCATGTTACACCCACGGAGGAATTGGTTAATGATTGGTTGATTTGTTTGTGAAGGTCGGAGGAAGAGGAGATGGGTGGGGAGTAGGTGATGGGGATTTCGGTTAGACCGAAGGGGCGAGCAGGAATGAGGGGAGGGAGTACGGCGTTGATGAAGGGAGGTCCGATAGGTTCGAGGGCGATAATTGTTTTGATAAGGGCGGGACGGAAGTCACCTAGAATCCAACCGAATTGTCCAGATTGGGAATGGGTGAGGAGTATAACAGGCTGTGGAGAAGACCTCAATCGCTTGATCCAGTAGCTAAACAGTAACGTACCCCGATATCATCCAAAAGCTTCCCTACAGCAGCCTTCACCTTAATCGAGCTCTCCTCATCAGAAGTCAAACTAGGCATTGTCGACGCATAGAAATTATCAAACACTGGGTCTCCAGCGGTTCCGTTCCCTGGCCACTGAGTATGCAGAACCGCTTGGGGCCAGAGGTTAAATAATTGGGGGGCAGTGAACATTGACTCGATGGCGGTGGCATTGTATGTGGATTGGTTCCCGTCGACACCGATTTGCCAAGCAGAACGACCTCGGGAGGGTTGGTCGACAAGGTAGATCTAGCAAAGGATAGGTAAACCTCAGGTATATGGGGTGGAAATATACATGTATGTATAAAACTAACCTCGAAACCTTGACTCATGAAATAATCTGCCCAGCCCAGTCTCCCATCCGGGGTGTTGAGAAAGTTTGTTGCAGTCATACCTATATATTATTGAGTTTGGATATATATACTCGATACAAATCAAACCATACCATGCCCATGAATGAACAGAATCGGTAGAGGCTGGGTGACATTTGCTGGGACGAGGTGTTCGACATAAACTTGACCAAAAGCGATTTCGGTTCCATTATCAGTCCCTGGAGCATTAATGTATTGCTCTCCGACGTAGAAATAATTCCTATGGTGGAGGGTACCTTGGATGGTTTTGGTTTGCGCCGAGGTGAGTAGAACGAGGAGGGAAAGTAATAGTAGGGAAGTGACGACTCGGGGCATCTTGTGGTCGAACCAAAATATTGGTTACATTGTCTTATAACGTCCACAAAACTTCGAAGCTCCATTTCCTTGAACTGGTGACCAGATCATCGGATTAAGAGAAGCCCCAAGTCTGTCTTCTATCGTTCCACCATGATCACGAGCTGAGAATTCCAACGACGAATGCATTTCAGTCCAACATTGAACCACTCGTCAAGCAACGCTCCCCAGCAGCCCGTACTCTCCTTTTCTCCACGACAACTCTGCAAACGTCGGCAACGCCGAGGGTATTGCAAGCGCGGCGAAGCCTGATTGTAGACTTTTGGCCATGATCCTTCGTAGTTCTGGAACGAAAAGAAACCGAGGCTTTGAAAATGAGGTAAGTATACAAGTGCAGCTGATCCGTAAGGATGGGTATCGGCGCGCGTAGAGTTAGAGAATGCATACTGAGAATAAACTACCCGGATTCCACGATTTTCTAGAGAGATGGTATATAAAGATGAAGAGTTCAAAGAAGATTGTTCGCAAGTTCGCAAGGAAAAAAGTGACAAGGCCCAAAGGTTGCAGTTCAGTAATCTTGAAACCGTCATGGTGGCAGTATGCAACACGACAACGAACTACGACAGAATAGAACATTGAAGCTAAGACAGTGATGTCGTGATTCGGAATAACGGTGAGTTCTGGATTTAGATCACTAGTATAACGTCAAGAAAACGCAATGAGATTCCATGATATCGAGCGAGCAGAAGGTACATGAGTGCATACTCATAGCATAGTCGTAGTCGTCTCCAGCGACTTGATCAATTTCTTCACTATCTTGTGCTCTTCACCAGGAACGCAAGATAATTCTGAGCAAAAGCGAGATTTTAATTGATAGACGCAATCTCCACACCTGTCGAGATCGTCGCATATTGACGTGGGCACAAAGCGGAATCTGAAGAAGATAAATTATCTATATTAGTTTCGATTCAAATAGAACAGTTTGTAAGACGTACCCCGGGAAGACCAATATCAGTCGCCGCGGTATTGTAGGGCTGATGTTTTCGCAATGAAGCCGTAGGACACACAGGGATCAAGGGTTAATGGCCATAGCATCAGCCAACTGCATTGTATTTAGCTTGGTGACCAACCCTAATATAAGTTTCGATATCCTTCTCGTATGCAGAGCCAACAGGGATTTTGAGAGAGATACTGTAGTTCGGAATATCCTACCTTGCGAAGCGCAAACCCAGTTTTTCGCACAGTTGAGGAGTAAATTCATCGATGGAGGTTTAGGAACCGAGGAGATAGCAGTCCGGGCGCTAAATTTCATTTTTCTTTCTCCGTCTCAAATTGTCGAGCCTTTATTGACATCTGCACCCCGTACTTTTGGCGCGTTGGAAAATAACCCGAAACCGTTTCAACTTGCATTCGAACGTTTGCTCACCCGAAGCTTATATCCTCGATAGCTTAATTGCTACCTCTATCGCGATCGTCCATTTTTCTCTCTATCGAGCTCTGCCTGTTCCAGTCATGCTCTGTGAACAGTGTAAATCTACTATCCATGAGACTCCTCTGGCTTGTCCGAGTGCGACTCCAAAGATCTCTTCTGAGGAGCTACAATGTCTCCTCCGTTCCCCACACGCTTTCTTTCCCCGTCCCTACGAAATACCTGAAGTCTTGGCGAGCATAGATACTGATATACGTCACTATGATTCTCAAATCCGTCGGCTTCATTCAGAACTTGCGACTCTACACGATAAGCGGACACACGCTCAGAAACAGCACGAAGCATACAAATCTCTACTGGCCCCAGTTAGAAATCTGCCTACCGAGATTCTAGGGGAGATTTTTGGTTATTTCGGCAGTGCAAACCGAAATGAATTCATCTCTGCCTATTTCAAAACCCGCCGCATTTTCAAAAAAAACCATCGCGTTTCTCTCCCTGGATTATCTCTCATGGCCGTTTGTGCACGCTGGAGGAATGTAGCAGAATCATGTTCATCTCTGTGGTCGAATATCTTCCTCCGCGTTGATGCACATGATATGAGTGATATTAAAAAGCTTGGAGTACTTTGCAAGCCTCTAGAATGGTGTCTTGACCAGGCAGGACCAACTGCTCCCCTTGACATTGCATTCGATGGCTCGATAAAGGGTGATGGATTTGAGCCAGAGTTGCAGGTCTTGCAGATGTTGGTCGCGCAAGCTGGGAGATGGCGACATGTGCATTTCTCTACGGGAGGCAGTCTGACGGATTTTCCAGACCTTCGCGTACTTTCACAAACCGATCTTTCGTCGCTGGAATCACTTTCCGTGGAGGCTCACCGTTGGTCGGACGAGCCAGATACTCACCTATTTCGCGGGGCAGGAAGGAACTTGGCTAAACTTTCTGTCAATGTTCCGTATCAAGATAATATGCTCAATGGTCTGGGTCAGATCAAACATCTGCACCTGGTGGATCTTGTTAATCCTGGACCGCTTGACGCATTTCCTGAACTCGAAACATGATCCTACGATTTAACCAACGTCATGCTCTTCGGTAGTTCGCTCGAACCTCCATCACGATCACAGACTGTTTCTTTGCTCAAAATCAAAACTGACATCGGATGCATACCAGGAGATTATTGGACAGACACCTTAGGTGTATTGCTAGAGTCTGCAATCTTCCCTGCCCTGACGCAGCTAGTCCTTTCGTTTCCAGAATGATATCACACAAGTGTTTCAATTCCCCACTCAGAAACTAACAGAGTTTCTTCTGCGTTCAAAATGCACCCTTACATCCCTTCGCATGGAATCTGCGGTGATTTCTGATGCTGACTTGATCAAAGTCTTGGGGGATACACCGGAACTCCAGCATTTTACCTTCTATCAAAAGCATGGAGACCGCAACGTACCGCATTACCAACTCGCGCTTTCACCCACCATGGCCTTCATTAAACGCCTTCACGCCTCTGGGTTTGGTAACGCTCTTGTTCCGAAGCTCCAGCACCTCTCACTAAGGTTTTAAGCCACTGGTTTGATGATGACCAGCTCTTCATCGATGTTGTCCGTTCCCGTTGGGTGCCAGCTCGTGCTTTGGCTACGGGTATCGGCGTTGAGGGATTGAAGTCGGTAGAATTGAAGATTTTGGGACGTGTATTGGATGTGGAGCTATACAAGCCGTTGACGCAACTGGATGGCCAAGGGATGCGAGTGGAAGTATCTGGTTCTGGTGTCTTTGACTTTGGCTGGTGATATCGGCATCGAGGGATTGAAGATTTTGTATTCATTCTAGATCTCAAAAATCAGCTCTTTCTCTCTATTACAGTAAACTGTTCCTGCGAGGAATCTGAGGGAAGCTTTCCGTTTCCAAAGCATAATAGTACGCAGTATCTGAATATCCAGTCGACACTTGACTGCGATAGAAGCGTGTCTTATGCGATGACGTCACGGATCGCAGTTTGATAATAACTTTGGTTAATAGCTTTATTCTTCTAGCTTTCGTCTTCTCATAAGACCAGCACTAAGATAGCCTTGCAATCGGCTCATTCATTTGAACTCGACGCCAGAGCTCACTGAATATGGTATTCAATGGAGGCGGCATGGCCCAAGCATGGCCTGTGGGAGAACTCAGAAAGCTCAAAGCTTCACTGCGCTTTTGCATTCTTTGTTTTGACTTTTCTAACCAACAGCCACTGAAAAGCATGTCCTCGACCAAAGCTGAGATCTCAGACGTGAATCTTAGTCGCTGATCTTGTCCGCCAGCAGGGCGAAGAGTTACTTCGAGTGCGAAAGGAGCTCGAGCTCACGCAGGTGTGTACCCGAATCAGAAGCTAATTTCCATTCTAAACTTTGTGTATGTTCAGAAAGTCAATGCTGCGTCAATCGAGGTTCTTCGTGCTACAGAAAGGCACATCGAGGATCTTCAACAGAATTGCTCGCAGTGGCACCTGCGATTCTCAAACATCAGACAAGAACTAGTGGCTCTCCAGACTGAGAATGACTCAACGGCAAAACAACTGGAAGCTGCTCGAGCAGATTTGCGAACTGCTCTAGGTTTCGCAAATCTATCTCAGTCTTTTGTTGAGCCAGAGCAGCCAATCGAAGACAGAGTTCCCAGTTCGAGCACAAGTATAGCAGTGCTATCGGAAGATTCAGATTCAGATGGATATACAAGTATTTCTTTTGTGAGTGTTTGGATCTCCTCGCTGCAGTTACTTACCATGTTCTTTCTAGAGCGATATCTCCGGCACTAGTAGTGCTATCAGCCGCCCCGGTGCCACTGACTGTCCCATTCCCGGGCCCAATGTAATCCAAGTGGGAACTACTGAAGTACATGACACATCCTCTCAGTGTGCTACCAGCGATGATTCGCTTGAAGTAGATGCCTGTGGGTTGGATTATGCAACTTCAGCTATATGGGAGAGAAATCGCGACGAGGAGAAGGTGTCACATGCAGGCGCAGAGATTGTAATCTCAAACGAAGAAGCGATGCACCTTGAGAGTCTTCGAGTCTTGGACGCGGACAAGAATGTGAGTCCAAGGGTTTCTTCTTGTGTCGCTATGAGCATCTCATCCCTTTTATCTTCAAGGAAACTAAATCAATCCAAATCCGATTCTTCCGAAGCAGCAACGTAGTTTTAGACCAGAAAAATGGTGACGTTGCGGTCACTTCGTCCACTAAGCAGCTCATGTCCGGGTCTTTGGACGGCATCTGTCTCACTGTAAAATCTTTGCAAGCCAGTGTGCTCAAAACTACCCAAACCCACGAAGAAAGCTGTCAACGCGTTGTGTCTGAAGGTAATGCGTTCCCATAATGGTCACTCTTATCTTGCCAATACCATGTTCCTAGGCTATCGGCCCCGTAACAGAAACAAAGCTATCATGTTTTGAAGATCTCTGAAGCGTTGCTTGCCTACCCCAATACCAGCAACCAGACGCTCATCACGGTCTCGAACAGTGTTGATAATCTCTGCTCCGAATCTAATAAATCTTAAAAACGGGTGGAAAGGTCATTTGCTTCTCCAGATTGGCTCCGCCGGAGAACTCTACTATTTAGGAGAATATGAAAGCGATGGCGGCTGTAGAATGGCATACAATGAATACGTTCCGCTACCAGAGGAGGTAAGCAATCATATATAACTTCCATTTGCTGAATGATCTGTTTATTTGAACTTCCCCAGACGAAGCTTTACATATTCAATTGCGCGAAGTCACTTCGGCGCAAGGACATCCAGACCGATGCGCAAGTGGCACTAGATATGTCGAAGGATACAGGAATATACATTGCGAAGATTGAATTGCGCTTCATTGGTCACAGTGCGATCATCGAGAACCAGCTGAGAAAGGAGGCTAGGCAGAATGGTTATATCGACTAGGAAGCTCTTTCTACTTGATTCATAATGAATTACGAAGACCGGAAAATATGTACATAGCTAATTATTGCCTTACATTTGATAATACGTCGTCTGGGCCCTATTTATTGGCAGCCTTTCGGACACAATCTTTCTCACAAGGTCAAAGCTAGATTTATTTTCTCGGTTAAGTATGAGAACTCAGAGGATGTAGAAAGAAAGAAAAGCATGTAAGCGCATTAGATCATGATCGTAAATGTCGTATATTCAAGATTTTGGTCAACGCTGGCATTTGAAAGCTGCGTATCCTCACCAAAAGCAGCGGCTTAGATTCGAGAATGAAGTCTACTTTCTTCGAATCCTCTACATTGCGAGGAGTAAGTTTTCAGCGTGTTCAATCCATGAATGGAAAATTGGATGACCGAGTTTCCAATTCTGTGCTTTGCTTATAAGTACTGTCCAAAATTAAGATCAGTGTACCGTCTTCTGAATCCAGTCCAACACCACATCCTCCGCAATATCCAATCCATTCATCTCCATAAACATCATATGCGCATTCCCAAAAATTCCTACATCTTCCAAATGAACATGCGTCACCGGTACCCCCGCCTGCTGCAAATACGCTACCGTACAATCATCATAATTCGTATGATAGCTTGCTTGCGATGTAACCACCAACGTCGGTATCCCCACCAAGTTGACCATCTGTCTCGCAGGGGATGTTTGCTGGAAGCATGTTACACCCACGGAGGAATTGGATAATGATTGGTTGATTTGTTTGTGGAGGTCAGATGGGGAGGTGATAGGTGGGGAGTAGGTGATGGGGATTTCGGTTAGGCCGAAGGGTCGGGCGGGAGTGAGGGGAGGGATACAGCGTTGATGAAGGGAGGTCCGATTGGTTCGAGGGCGATAATTGTTTTGATAAGGGCGGGACGGAAGTCACCCAGAATCCAACCGAATTGTCCAGATTGGGAAGTGGGTGAGGAGAATAACAGGCTGTAGAGAAGACCTTAATCGCTTGATCTAGTAGCTATACAGCAACGTACCCCGATATCATCCAAAAGCTTCCCTACAGCAGCCTTCACCTTAATCGAACTCTCCTCATCAGAAGTCAAACTAGGCATCGTCGATGCATAGAAATTATCAAACACTGGGTCCCCTGCGGTTCCATTCCCTGGCCACTGAGTATGTAGAGCGGCTTGGGGCCAGAGATTAAATAATTGGGGAGCAGTGAACCTTGATTCGACGGTAGTGGTGCTGTATGTGGATTGGTTCCCGTCGACACCGATTTGCCAGGCGGAACGACCTCGGGAGGGTTGGTCGACGAGGTAGATCTAGCAGGATCAGGTATACGGTATACATATACTATATGTATGAGACTAACCTCGAAACCTTGACTCATGAAATAATCTGCCCAGCCCAGTCTCCCATCCGGGGTGTTGAGAAAGTTTGTTGCAGTCATAGCTACATATTAATTGAGTTTCGGATATATACTCGATACAAATCAAGCATACCATGCCCATGAATGAACAAAATCGGTAGAGGCTGGGTGACTTTTGCTGGGACGAGGTGTTCGACATAAACTTGACCAAAAGCGATTTCGGTTCCATTATCAGTGTCTGGAGCATTGACGTATTGCTCTCCGACGTAGAAATAGTTCCTACGGTGGAGGGTACCTTGGATGAGATTTGGTTTGCGCCGAGGTGAGTAGAACAGGAGGAAAGTAGGAGCACTAGGGATGTGACGACTCGGAACATCCTGTGGTGACTGGTCCAACCAAAATCTTGGTTATAGTAGTGCGTCTTATAACATCCGCAGAACATCGAAGCCTGAACTGGTGACCAAATCATCGGATTAAGAGAGCCCAACTTCAACAAGTCTGCCTTCTATTCTACCATGATCATGAGCTAAGAATTCCAACGGCATTTCAGTTTACATCGAACTCTTACCACGCGTCAAGCAACGCCTCCCCAGCTAACCCGTACTCTCCTTCTCCTCCTTATATATATCCTCGAAACTCTTTCAAACGTCTGCAACGCCGAACGAAGTAGGAATCCAAGGCTTTCCTGACGTCATGGTCGAAATTTATTGCATGCAAGGGATTGCAAGCACGGCGAAGCTGATTGTAGGAGGGACTTCTGCCCACGTCAGCTTTGACGCTTCGTAGTTATTGAGCGATAAGAAACCAAGGCTTCTGGCAAAATGAGGTAAGTATACAAAGTGCAGCTGATCCATAAGGATGAGTCTCGGCGCGCGCGGAGTTAGAGCAATGCACAATGAGAATAGAACCTGCAACCAGGATTCCACGATTCTCTGAAGAGGTAGGAAGATATATATATAAGGCGAGAATTCAAAGATTGTTAGCAAGGAAAAAGTGACAAGACTCAAAGGCTGAGGCTGATAGCAGTTCGGTAGTCGCGAACCCGTCATTGTAGTACGCAACACAACAAGGAGCTGCGAACAGAAAGAACATTGAAGCTAAGGCAACGATGTCGGGATTCGGATTAACGGTGGGCTGCAGGTTTAGATCACTATTATAACGTCAAGAAAACGCAATGAGATTCCCAAGGATGGTCGCATGATATCGAAAGCGAGCGGAAGGTACATGGGTGCATACTCATAGCATAGTCGTAGTCGTCTCCAGCATCCATCTACTTCTTTTGTGTCTGCGACTTGATAACTTTCTTCACTATCTTGGCCTCTTCAACCAAGAACGCACGAAGAATCCTGAACAAAATGTGAGATTTTAATCGATAGGCAAGAGTTGTACAAAACGCACCGCGATTTGACGCAATCACCACACCTGGAGCCACCGTACGCACGGCGAACGGTCTTCTCCCGCTTCGAGATCGTCGCATACTGACGTGGGCGCAAAGCCGGGATCTGAAGAAAATAACAATAATAATCAGGTTTCGATTCAAATAAAACATGACTGTACGACGCACCCCTGGAAGACCAATACCACAATCACCGCACTTTGGCGACGTCGCAATCTTCTTCAGATGATGATAGACGAGTTTTCCACCGGGCGTCTTTACGATTCGCCTCCTGCTCGAGGTGGTGTTGTAGGGCTGACGTTTTCGGAGTGTGACGCGTTGGGCCATTCTACAAAAACACAGGAACGTGAGATGTCGTTTTACGGTGATTCGAAGTGAAGGTGCGAACGGGCTGATTTTTTGGAGGAAATTGAGAAAAGTCTTGAGGAGATGGCGGAGCGAAAAGTATTGTGCACAGCATTCCAAAATTGGTCGCAACTGGAACGTCACGTGAATGGTGGCTCTGGGCGCTTCCCGAGCGCGCTTAGAATCAGATAGATCTTCCATCGCATACCCTAACGCGTCCAAGTTAATTTGTTTGTGTAGATGAATAGACGGAATCTATATTTCAAGCCATATCTTCTCTCTCATCGTTCAGGCCATTCCTTCCATCTCTGAGCAACGCCAACTCTAATGCAGTAAAAAATCATATACACCCATGGTTATCGGCCACATCTGAAGCTTGAACGCTTTCGCGTGCTCAGCCGAGAATAGGTTGCGCATAGTGTGCAGGCTCACGTCAAAATTCGATAATATGAGGACTCTTAAGATCGAAAGATAGACGCTCAGCCCGTGAGCGCTCATGATCATCTCTTGCTGATCTCTCCGCTTTACAGCTACAATCCTAGCTACAGTTCTTGTAGGGTCGGAGAGGATACAAAATCTAGGTATGCAAACCTTGCATTTCTTCTGACACACACTGCAACTTGGACTCTAGAGGACTCATTCTCCGATTTCTTTAAATTCGGGCGCATGACTACCCCCGCAACTCCCTTGCTATCGCAGTGGGATCTAGCTCTTTCCCCCTTTGCCTCCATCCTTGGAACGAATCATGCTCCCTCGACAAACGAGCTTGCAGACTTGAAATCATCGCTTATCGTGCCCAAGCACGAACTTTCTCGATTAGACTCCGAGATTGCAAGGTTGCAAGAGATCTTGGATAGTCTCTCATCCTCACGGGCGCAAATCAAACAGTACATCGACGCTCACGAGTCCCTGATGTCCCCAGTCCGCCAGATACCTCCAGAAACCCTTTCCGAAATATTCGTCTGGTGTCTACCCAGTATGAATTCAGACACCTACTCAGTTCGAAGCTTGGATGAAGCTCCATTAATTTTGACCACGATATGTCGAGATTGGAGGCGGATTGCGATCCAGACTCCTCTTTTATGGACGTCACTTCATATCTATCACCCCTCGGATATTACTGCTGAGGCTTTTGCTCGGCGGACGAAAGGTATCACTCTCTGGCTGGAACGCTCCGCATCGCTTCCCATCTCCATATCCCTTCATTCGAGATCATCGCCTCCGTTAATAGGCCGAGAGTCCAAAACAGACAACATGCACCTCTTAATCGATTTGCTCATGACCTTCAGCGACAAGTTCAGCTCACTTTCATTGTGCATTTCTCCGGATGACTATGCCATCTTTGACAGACTTTCACCTCCACAAGGATTTCCTGCTCTTCATTCAGTGGAACTGCGAGGTGCAAATCTTCATGGATGGGTGTACAGTGGTCAAGTTTTAGTAGAACCTGGCATCATAAACCGACTCTGCTCTCGGGTCCCACTGCTGAAGAAGCTCGCGACTTATGATTGCATTAACCAAAGTGATCAGTATGTTGCAATGGCCCAATCTAATCAGTGGGTGTCTCTGACGGACCTAACTATATCCCACTTGGATGGCTTTACACCATCTCATGTGTTCCTGGTTCTGGTCCAAACACCTCAGCTGCGATCTGTGGATTTGACAATACAAATGATTGCATCCTCATCCTTTACCGAGTCACTGCAGATGGTTCAGTTGACTTTCTTGAAGAGAATGTGTCTCTCATTCTCATTACGGAATGATCCCCTTCCCAACACAGAGGGCATACAAGATATTCAGAATGGTGTGGTGCAGGTGTTTGATACCATTCGCTGTCCCTCCTTAACTTCACTATCATTTTCCTTATCAGGACTTCCTATTTCTGAAATACCATTCACCAGCCTTCCACTTGATAATTTGGAGACATTGGAGCTCAATGCAGCAATGTCTCCAATGGCATTACACCACTGCCTTGCACTTGTTCCCAGCTTGGTTTCTCTCCAAATTACAGATTCTGGGACAAAGGGACACCTTTCGCCATATGATGACATGGCAGAATATAACAATACATCTACTGTGGATGAATCGGTTTTGCTTGCTCTCAGTCACAGCGGAGCAGAGTCTGATGCTACAGACTTACCATTGTGTCCCAAGCTCCAAAGATTTCATCTTTTTCCTTCCAAAAGATCTCAAGTGCAGCGCTTACTACATTCATCACATCCAGAGAGAAATCACTGAAACTATGTGAAGCATTCTTTCCAACTCAAGAATTTTTCGCCATCACCGATGAGGATTTGGGTCGATTGAAGGCTGTGAAGGAAAATGGGATGATGATCTTGCGTTTGCAATATTCATGGCTTCCGACATCGTCTCATGTGAATGAGCAGGATTTACCTACTATGGGTCTCTCGCGACACGTGCAGGATACTCAGCAGTGGAGTTATCAGATGAGGGATATTTTAGTACCAGTACAATAGTTTCAAGACTTGCGCACTGATTTGGATTGTACTTGTAGATTTTCCAGGGCTTACTGACAATATCGACATCGGTCGAAAATATAAATCATTTTGGTACAATATTATGATCGCTCGGCGATAAATTTTGGACATTGATCTAGCTTCAAATGAGTCTCACTGCTTGCAGTTATTAGCTCGAGCTCGAGGTCAAGGCTCGACCTCTTACGTAGGCCACAGTAGATTTTTCGGTGTACATGTCGGTATTTAAGCCCTGATTGGTTGCGCACGCAGTATTCGTTAAATTCACCGTTTCACCGTAAGTAGATAAGTTTAGATCTCCAAGTCGAACTGAACTCAAATCGCAGAGTTCTAGTCTTATCTATGCTGAAGATCATATACAGTATTGATAAACATGTAAGTATCGGGCCAAGAGATTCAAGTAGCTCAGCTCTCGTAATAGTTGCAATTTGGAGCTCTCGAATTCCCTAAAGGAGAAGAACTGTCCCAGTACGGAGTATCAATGTGAATGTACATTTTGTAAAATTATGATTTCTCTATCAAAGGGTTTTGTTATGTGAAAGAAGCTGCGCCCCCCTTTTTTTCCCATTCCTTGCTTCGCTCTCCTCTAGTCTTCCACCCTCTCCTTCCATCCCTCCTCAAACTCCTTCTGCAACTCTTTTATGCTTTAGATCATCACTTCTATCCCCTTCCTCTCCTCTCCTCTCCTCGCCCTACTCCTTCATTGCTCCCGTATCCACCGTTCTTGCTCTCTGTCCATCTCCTTCTTCCACTCTCCCTCTGCTCTGTCCAAAATTGCAGCAATCCCGAAAGTCGAAAGAGCTCTGGTTGCTTGAATAGCAATTGGTGACCTGGGACAGTGGGATTGAACGGGGAGCCGGCCACAAGTACAGTGTTTACCGTCCTGTGTTGGAAGATAGGGGCTAGCGCAAAATTCGTGAGATAAGATAAAGGTGACCTTAGCGTGTGAGCGCTGAGCGCTCATCTCCTTCGAATCTCACTGATCCCATTGACAGATTGCTTTATTATTATCATAAAGAGTCGAAGAGGTTACAAATTTGGGTATGCAAGTCTAGTATTTCCTCTGAAACGCACTGCATAAACTTAGACTTCTAGAGATCCAGTGAACTCAGAACATATCTGCGGAAGAATAGTACTAGCACCGCAGGATTCCCTGACGATCTATACTATTTAGGACGCTTTGGACACCAGCAATTTGAACGTGAACTATTGAAAGGCGTTTTTCTCATTTACCCTCGATTTTTTATACTTCGCGCGCATGAATATTCCATCGCCCTCCAAGTGGGATCTAGCTCTTTCTCCCTTAGCCTCCATCCTTGGAACAAATCATGCTCCATCGACAAACGAACTCGCAGAGCTGAAATCATTGCTTATCGTGCCCAAGCACGAACTCTCTCGATTAGACTCCGAGATTGCAAGGTTGCAAGGGATCATGGATGGTCTCTCGTCCTCACGAGCACAAATCAAACAGTACATCGACGCTCATCAGTCATTGATGTCCCCGGTCCGCCAGATACCTCCAGAAACCCTTTCCGAAATATTCGTCTGGTGTCTACCCAGTGTGGATTCAGACACTTACTCAGTTCGAAGCTTGGATGAAGCCCCGCTAATTTTGACCACAATATGTCGAGATTGGAGGCGGATTGCGATCCAGACTCCTCTATTGTGGCCGTCACTTCATATCTATCACCCCTCGAATATTACTGACGCGGCTTTTGCTCGGCGGACAAAAGGTATCAATCTCTGGCTGGAACGCACCGCATCACTTCCAATCTCCATATCCCTTCATTCGAGAACATCGCATCGGTCAATAGGCCAAGAGCCCGAAACAGACAACATGCGCCTCTTAATCGATTTGCTCATGACCTTCAGCGACAAGTTCGGCTCACTTTCATTGTGCATTTCTCCAGATGACTATGCCATCGAGTCCTCGTTCTGGCTCGAACGTCTCAACTGCGATCTGTGGATTTAACAATACAAATGATTGCATCCTCATCCTTTACCGAGTCGCTGCAGATGGTCCATTTGATTTTACTGAAGAAAATGCGTCTCTCATTCTCCTTACGGAATCTACAGAATGATCCCACTCCCGATGCAGAGGGCCTACAAGATATTCAGAATGGTGTGGTGCGGATGTTTGATACCATTCGCTGTCCCTCCTTGACCTCACTATCATTTTCCTTATCCGGATTTCCCATTTCCGAAATACCATTTACCAACCTTCCACTTGATAAATTGGAGACATTGGAGCTGAATGCGGCAATGTCTTCAAAGGCATTATACCACTGCCTTGCCCTTGTTCCCAGCTTGCTCTCTCTCCAGATTAGAGATATTAGGAGAAAGGTCTCCTATGAGGCTGTCACAGTGGACATGGCAGAATATAACAACGCACTCACTGTGGATGAATCAGTTTTGCTTGCTCTCAGTCATGGTAGAGCAGAGTCTGATGCTACAAACATACCATTGTGTCCCGAGCTCCAAAGCTTTCGTCTTTTTCCTTCCAAAAGATCTCCAGTGCAGCGCTTACTACGTTCATCACATCCAGAACGAAAACTCTGAAATTATGTGAAGCATTCTTTCCATCTCAAGATTTATTCACCATCACCGATGACGAGTTGGGTCGATTGAAGGCTGTGAAGGAAAGTGGGATGATGATCTTGCGTTTGCATTATTCATCGGATCCGCCGTATCCTGAGTACGAGCAGGATTTACCTACTATGGGTCTCTTGCGACACGTACAGGACCCTCTGCCGCTGATGCCTCAGAGGCGGTCGGGACTATCAGATATGGAAGGATACTGGGGCGCCAGTATAATAGCTTAAAGACTTACACATTCTGTGGATTGTACTTTGTAAATTTTCATGGGTTTACTGGCAGAGAAATTTGTTTTAGTACAATATTATGGTCACTTGGCGATAGATTTTGGATAGTAGCCAAACTATGGCAGAAACTCTTCTTGTACATGACACGAACGCAGATTGAATCTAGCACATGTGCACGTCGTCGATTCAGAAGGAGTGAGAGATGAGATGAGGCGCAGAGTCTTGTTTCCATAAGGAACCTGTAGCGGAAGACAAAACAGCCCCGCCGCAGATTCGGGGAATGTTTGGGGAGCGAGGAAGTATAGAGTATAAGAGGATTATGGGCTTCTTGAAGGGAAGGAGGTTCGATGTCTCCGCTTTGGTATTGGGTTGCGTGTGTATGGAAAGCGAATATAGAAGCAAATGCGAGAAAACCTGCGACGATTGGCTATGTGCTGGCCTGATGTCGGTAGTAGAGTGCGTTTCGAATTGTATTACATCCTATAATTAAGAAAGAAAAGTACGTATAAGCTCATAGGAATCAGCAGCTAAGATAAAGTGCTAGCCAAGATATAAGCTTACTTGGTCGTTCTACAATGTCCTTGAACAAGCTTGAAAGACCTTTAAAAGTTGAACGACCAAAACCAATTCCGATGCAATGCTTCTGCAATCGGTGCCCTACACCAAAGGTGACAGCGTCGAGAGCAAGTAGAGTATAAAAAGATACAAGGAAGAGAAGATGTTGCGCTGTTTTGTCTCTACTCCATTCTCGAGCTTTCACTCCAATTCGAATATCTCGTCAAGAAAGCTTCTGGAGCCTTGAAAGGACTGGTACACATCCAATGCCAGACTGGCGTTGTATCACTATTATCGCCAACTCTAAAGCTTGAAGCTTGAATATCTATACGTTTATGGTCCACATCGGCCACATCTGAAATTTGAACGCTCAGCCAAGAATAGGTTGCGCACACTATGGTTTGCAGGCTCACGTCAAAATTCGATAATATGAAGACTCTAAAGACTAAGATCGAGTCCAACTTGAAGACAAGTATTAGACGCTCAGCGCGTGGGCGCTCATGATCATCGATCTCTCCGCTTTACAGCTACAGTCCTAGCTACAGTTCTTGACAGATTGCTTTGGAGGGTCAGAGAGGATACGAAATCTAGGTGTGCGAACCTCGCATTTCTTCTGACACGCACTGTAATTTAGATTCTAGAGGACTCATTCTCCGATTTTAAAGCATGACTACCCCCGTAACTTCCTCGTCATCCCAGTGGGATCTAGCTCTTTCTCCCTTTGCCTCTATCCTTGGAACGAATCATGCTCCCTCGAAAATCGAACTCGCAGAGCTGAAATCATCGCTTATCGTGCCCGAACACGAACTTTCTCGACTAGACTACGAGATTGCAAAGTTGCAAAAGATCTTGGATGGTCTCTCATCCTCACGGGCGCAAATCAAACAGTACATCGACGCTCACCAGTCATTGATGTCCCCAGTCCGCCAGATACCTCCAGAAATCCTTTCCGAAATATTCGTCTGGTGTCTACCCAGTGTGGATTCAGACACTTACTCAGTTCGAAGCTTGGATGAAGCCCCTCTACTGTTGACCACGATATGTCGAGATTGGAGGCGGATTGCAATCCAGACTCCTCTTTTGTGGACGTCATTTCATATCTGTCACGCCTCGAATATTACTGACGCGGCTTTTGCTCGGCGGACGAAAGGTATCAATCTCTGGCTGGAACGCTCGGCATCGCTTCCCCATCTCCATATCCCTTCATTCGAGATCATCGCCTCGGTCAATAGACCAAGAGCCCAAAATAGACAACATGCGCGTCTTAATCGATTTGCTCATGGCCTTCAGCGACAAGTTCAGCTCACTTTCATTGTGCATTTCTCCGGATGACTATGCCATCTTTGACAGACTTTCACCTCCGCGAGGCTTTCCTGCTCTTCATTCAGTGGAACTGCGAGATGGAAATTTTAACGGAGGTTACAGTGGCCAAGTTATAGAACCTGGGATCATAAGCCGACTTTGCTCTCGGTTGCCAGCGCTGAAGAAGCTCAGGATTGATCAGTGCATTTCCCGAGGTGATCAGTATGTTGTGCTGGCCCAATCTAATCAGTGGGCATCTTTGACGGATCTAGCTCTATTGCATGCATATAATGATAATTCCTTTGACGACCTTTCACCAGCTCATGCACTCCAGGTTCTGGCTCAAACGCCTCAACTGCGATCCATGGATTTGGCAATGCAAGTCATTGCATCCTCGTTTTTCACCGAGTCTCGACAGGTGGTCCATCTGGCTTTCCTGAAGAAAATGCATCTCTCATTCACCATACGGAATGAGCCTCTTCCAGATACAGTGGGCCTACAAGATATTCAGAATAGTGTGGTGCAGATGTTTGAGACTATTCACTGTCCCTCATTAATCTCACTATCATTTTCCTCATCTGGATTTCCCATTTCCGAAATACCATTCACCAGCTTTCCACTTGATAATCTGGAGATATTGGAGCTGAATGCAGCAATGTCTCCAAAGGCATTATGCCACTGCCTTGCACTTGTTCCCAGCTTGCTCTCTCTCCAGATTAGAGATAATGGGACAAAGGGTCCCTTTTCACCATTTTTTGATTTCGTAGACATTGCCACATATGGCAACACATCCACTGTGGATGAATTGGTTTTGCTTGCTCTGAGCCATGGTGGAGCAGAGTTTGATGCTACAGACTTACCATTGTGTCCTGAGCTCCAAAGCTTTCGTCTTTTTCCTTCCGAAAAGATCTCCAGTGCAGCGCTTACTACATTCATCACATCCAGAGAGAAAACTCTGAAACTATGCGAAGCGTTCCTTCCATCTCAAGATTCTTTTGCCATCACCGATGAGGATTTGGGTCGATTGAAGGCTGTGAAGGAAAATAGGATGATGACCTTGCGTTTGCATTATTCATTGACTCGGCCGTCTCGTGCAGACGAGCAGGATTCACCTACTACGGGTCTTTCGCGACACGTACCGGATCCTCTGCCGCCGATGCCTCAGAGGCGGTCGGGGCTATCAGATATGGAAGGATATTGGGGCACCGGTATCATAATTTAAAGACTTACACGTTGTTTTGGATTGTACTTGTAGGTTTACTGGCGGAGAAAGTTCGAACTTGTTCGAAAATATAAACCATTATTGGTACAATATTTAACAAAGGTGATCGCTCGGCGATAAGTTTTAGACACTCTTCTGGACTCCCTTGTACATGACACGAACGCGTATACATGCTCAAGTCGTGAACGCCCTCCGATCCCCCGATACAGTCTATCAGCGTTAAATCGACTCAGGAGGACCAAGAGATAAGATAATATGGTTATGGGCTACTTGGAGGAAAGGAGGTTCGGTGTTTGTAGGGCGTAAAGACAAGCAATATGAGTCCATTCAGAAATCATCTTGGAAGAGCAGACATTGCTGCTACAGGTCCTAGTGCAATGTTAAACTTAATACCTAACAAGGGTATAGCTATTTAACGTACCAGCTTTTGATGTGAAGGATGAAGATACCGATAACACATAAAGTCCAGTTTACCTACATCCAATGAGCCGCCACATCGCTGCACCAGTCTACGAGCTCATCCCGTTTCGCAATATCTAGGTAATTGGGGCCCCACAGTTCCGGGTCACATTGCTTCGGAGACGAGTATGGGACTGCACGGACAGGGAAAAATAGAAGTTTAAAGTCGTTTCCGGTCTTGTAATTGCCTTCCTTGGGAATGACTGAGTATAAGCATGTCAGTAAAAGATGCATGTTATACTGAGCAGAGTAACGAGGTAACGAACGGATGAGTCGGGGTACGTTGGCTCTAAGGCAACTGCCTACGACGCCACCTGTCGTATCTGGTCACATATCTTAACATCGTCATGTCGGAGTAGAGGTTAGTGACGAGGGAGTGCATAAATATTCGAAAATCATCAGGCTCTAGGGAGAAGCCACTGTACGCAAGGTACTTTGGCATCGCTAGGTCGTTAGCGAGTTTAGGGGCAAAAATAAGACTCGCACCTGGCAATATTCCCTCCTATTTTCGGAATGGTACATATCGGGAGCCACCAAAATCGCAGTCTGCCATTTATGGTCTATCGCCACATTTAACCTATCAAATAAACAGGGTTATCACGATTGAAGATTGAATCCAAATTTCCGATGTTGCAGTAATGCGCCAGTTAATCGAAGCAGAAATAGTAGATAGGACTGACCCATCCGCCAGACACGCACTGTAAGAGAGGGAAGAAAACAACTTATATTAAAAATGTCTCATTTATTGCAGACGCAAACGAAGGAAACAATACTTTTGAGTATCAAACTACATGTAGTGGCCGAAAAGAAACTATACCAATGCATGCACCCAGATCGAGACGACCCAGCTCCCGAAGCAATTCATACAGTCACTGAGTACGTTTCACTATTCGCCTACTCCAGCGCTACCACCGCAAGTAACAAGTCTGGAGGAAGAGGACACCAGCGGGCGCCGGGTGTTACTATACCGAACTAGCTTGGATCGCCAATAAGCATGGTACTTTTAGTTACTCATAGCATGCGGTGGCCGAGAAACAAGCTTTCTTGTCTTTGAGACTTCCCAAGTATCCCAATAACTCGAGAATGCATCGTGGCAGAGAATGCCCAATGTTTTCAGGGAAGGAATAGCACCAGTAAACGGCGAAGCTACTTGACTCTCCAAGAACCCATGGAAGACTTTGTATCGCTCCGGGTTCAGATTGTCATCGCGCCAATATGGTCTCTCGGGAAAGTCAAGATTCAACATCAAGTGCTGAAGATTCGTCGCTGTGGCTAGTGCATCGGGCATTGATACCTACAAGGAAGTATTAAGTAAGCAAATAACAAGCAGGAGAACAAAGTTACTGACCAAAGGATCGTATTCAGAGTTATACTTGGCTAATGACCGGTACCGATGAATCTCTAGTTTTTCCAGACTTGGAAACGACGAGCTAATGTGAGAGAGCATGACGCCGTCTTCAGCATCAACAGAGTAGGACACTTCAAATGTGGACAAGTTGATAAGCTGTATGCCTTTCAGAATACACAGTATTTCGCTGCTCGTCAGGACCTGTGAATGAATACCTGACCATCGAGCGCCGAGGGCACTCAATGGTGGAAAGGCTTTCAGGCTAAAGGTCCTGAGATTAGCGTATGGCAGGAATTGGAAAAAGAGCTCTTTTCCCGGGTCAAGAGGGTTGGAAATAGTCAAAGATTCCAGGTTGGATAAACCCCGCATGATGAGGTCATCGGAATGAGTTTGGGGAACAGGTGCCGTCGGGATACTATTGCTCTCTATCCAGTTCGACGACGTTTTCGACCATTCTGTGAAACCAATGGGAGTTTGTAAATGAACCTCTCGAAGTTGGCGAGCTGAGCGTAATATTTCGGCCCACTCTGCCAACTGAAGTGGTTCGTGTCCTTGAACAGAAAACACCCGCAGTTTCGGATATGTGATATGCGTTAGAAGGAAAGCCAGCTCCGCTGGAAGCTCCAAGACCTCCACTGAATCGCATATCAAGGAAGCCAGGACACGAAGGTTCGAAAGTTCAACAGAACCTTGCACTCTGTCCCGCCGTCCGTACGATTTCGACTCGCGAGGAAAGCAGTCGCTGAAAGGAACTCGGTATACGAATCTTTGCAACGAAGAATAATTTTGGGGAAGTTCAAGTGCTTCAATAGTGAACTTCTCTTCTGGTCGTCTCCAAGGTGATTCCCAGATTTCGAGACAAGTCAAGCTTGGAGTGGTGAATACCGCTTTCAAGAGAGCCGGCCAAGGTCCACGCTCCGCAGAATTCATCAATCGGAACGTTCGGACCCGAGTCATTTGTGAAAAGACGGTAGCGAGCCGGACAGATAGGTCTGTCGGCTCATCAATGAGGGTATCGCCCATGGCGCCAACATCGAGTTCGAACGTTCTGCATTTATCAAGTCAGAGACCTAAAACGACAATACCCACAGTGATTTTACGCACGTTACATACTGGCACAACGTTGGAGGCAGAATCTCTCTGCGTTTCCCAACACTCATGTCCCAGGTCCTCCTGAATACTCGGAAAATGAGAGGTAAACAAACGCTTCTAAGGTAGTGCGAGGTCAGCGACAAAGACCGCAAATCTTTTAGGAATTGCTCCTTTGAAGTCAAAGCCCTAATCGCTTCCAGAACGAGGAAAATCACGTCCTCGTTCGAGTCCGCTAGCCCCCGCATATTGTGCAGGCTTTGTTCCTCCTGTGCAAGTAGTTTGGTCATGGTCTGGAGAAACACACGGAGGCCTCATGGCGCGCTATAAGCGACACTCCCGCTATAACATCACACGGTTGGCTGCAGTGAGGTGGCGACAACATCGGAAGGAAACAAAGGTCTTGAAGGAGATGTCTTGTGTCCGCCTGGACCTGTACCGTGCCCCACGCCAAAAAAAGAGATTGGACATTGAATACTAGTAATTGAATTGGATGATACATGTCAGTATATACGAACAACATAGAATACAATAAAACCCAGCCCAGGGATCGGTTATCTTCCTGTCCTGATGATACCGGCGTTCACCAACTTCATGATCTTGGCCTTCACAGTTGGGTTCTTCATGTGATCCTGCAGAGCTGAAGGGTCACTTTGAGCTTGTTGCAGAATTTGCTGCATGATGGGATCGCTCATAATACCCTGCAAAGTGGTCAGTAAAGTTTTAATACACAAGGCAAAAGTCACTTACAGCTACTTCAGGGTCGCGCATAGCCCGCTCTAGAGTTTCCTCCTGCGTCTCCTCGCCCCGCTGCTCGTATAGAGCCATTTGGATCTTGTATTCAAGTTGCTTGATCTCAGCAGCGTTTTTGTTGCCCTCGTCATGAAGTTCAGCTTCCTGAACGGCCTCGAGCGCTTTGGTGTGCTCGCGCATCGAAATGAGGACATTAGCTTTTCGGAGGTATGCCTTGACTGAAAACAATGATAAGAGCATAGAATTCATAGAAGGCAAATAACATACCGAACGAGGGATCAACTTCGATAGCTTTGTTAACGTCCTTCAACGCCTCTGGGAAAGCAACAAGTTTAATGTACGCAGCAGCACGATTGTTGTACCCTCGTGCATCCCCTGGGTCGCGTTTGATAGCCTCCTCGTAAGCCTTGACTGCACCAGCAAAATCGCCCGCTTTGAATTTGACGTTACCCTCTTCACGCGCGATAGCACTCTTCTCCGGGTCGATGTAAGCCTTTCGATCAGCTTCAGCACGGAGTTTCTCGACCTCCCTCAACTTGTTCAAGATGTCCGATGTACGATGCTCCGTAAGCGATTTTTCGTAGTACTTGATAGCGGAGGATAGATCGCCCTTCTTTTGGTAAGCAGAACCTACTCGACCGTAGGCTTTTGCAACCAGTTTGTAGTCGGCGCGTATCTAAAGTAAAGTAAGACATCGGAATACGAAGGTACGTTGAACAGGACTTACGGATCGACCTTCCTCAACAGCCTTTTCACAGGTCTCTATGGCTTCGTCATATCTTCCTTGTTCAAAGTAGACAGCTAACGAACAATATGTGAGCGCTGATTCATCCGTTGAAATGTACACTTACCTCCCAGATTGGTCAAGAAGGTGATATCCTTGGGCCAGGTGTCCCAAGCTTGCTGGTATTTCTTTGCGGCCTCCTCAAACTCCCTCTTCTTATAAGCATCACCACCGGCTTTCTTCAATGCTTCCGCTTCCTTCTTTGCTTTGGCTTCATCGTCGTCTACGTCCTCCATCTCAACATCCTCAGGCGCGGTAGAAGTAGAAGCTTTCGGAGGTGGAGGAGAAGTAGCTGGTGAAGGCTTAGCAGGAGGCGACGATGATTCAGTACTGGACATGCCAGGAGGCATTTCGTCTGAGCCTTCCGGGCGAGAGAAACCCTGCATGTCGATACCGGACAAAACACCAAAGACATCGATCATCCTGGGATCACTTAGATCGAGCATCTGAGGATTTCTTTGGTAGAGTTGCAGCTGTGGACGCGTCAATGACATGATCTCGGAGATAGAGACAGTAGACGTACTTTTTGCACAAAGCTTGGATCGGACAGGTGTTTGGATGTACGGGGGTTAGTTGCGAGCTTCCCGATAAGATTTGGGTCGGAGAACATGTTGCCTAAGGGGTTGTCTCCTTTCTCTCCTTCAAATGCTAATCAAAGGAAATGGGTATATTAAACAAGTTGTGAAGTGACAGACGCACCTTTTGCATCCTTGACTTCTTGTAGACCTTTTCTCAGTGGCGCAGTATCCTCGATCTTCAATCCAGCCTCGTACGCGGCGATTGCTTCATCAAAGGACTTTGCTCCATGAAGAGCTGCACCTTTGCGAGCATAGCCTTTGGACCAAGTAGGGTTGACTTCGATGCACTACAACCGGGAGCAATGTGAGCGTCTTAGACAGAAAAAAAGTTGGGAATGGCGCACCTTGTCCGCATCTTTTAGAGCAAGAGACCAATCCTTTTTACCGGCGTACGCAGCACTTCGATTTGAGTACAGTACATGATTCTTTCCATCGATAGCAATTGCTTGAGAGAAGAGATCGATAGCCTTGTCCCAGTCTTTGGCAGCAAAGGCCTTGTTTCCCTGATCTTTTAGAGCGTTTGCCTGCAGAACAGACAGTATTTAGTGGCGGAATAGGAGAAAAAAAAACTGGAAATACACACGTCAGCCATGATAAAGAAAGTAAAACAAGAAAGTTACTGTGATGGAACGAACGAACGCGAGTTTTACGGCTTTGGGCGCTTCTAGAAGGTTCTATCATCTTCGAGCCTCATTTCCATTTTAGGCCTTGCTCTTCCACCACAATCAGAAGTTTTCGTGTGCTGAGGCTGCGATGGTCATTGATGAGGTTGGGCCCACTTTCTCTTCAACGAGAAACTTTTAACCAGTAAGCAAGCCTAATCAATTTTGTAATTATACCTTCGATCTCAGTGTCAACAATTACCATAGCCATGTAATCGTTTCACTGAAGCCAGCGGTTCGTGCTACTTGAAGCTCTTGCCACGGCATGCAGACGAAAAATTTCTGTTCCCATGAGTGAACGTCGATTTTTCTATCTCTCCGGAATTTTGGCTTGTGAGACTAGCTTCAACTAGTTTCCCTCTAACTTGTATCAGTAGGCCCCCACTCCCCAGTAGGCTCTTGATCAATTGCAACCGGAAGGATATACCTTCTGCACTAATTGTTTCCTTCACTCTGCAACGTTCTGACTGTTGCGGCTACTTGACAAGTCGTACTAACGCGTCAATGCAAACGAATAGGCGTGCCCGGGCACTATTTTAGACTATCCTGCCTTAGGATATCTCTTCGGATTCTCTGTAACCATCCTAAGGTAGTTCTGGTGCGCCAGGTAACGTCTACTCTATCTGCATATGACGACGCATTTATTCATGCATTCCGATGAACCGCCGAGTCACTGAACGAGCTTCCTCGGGGATGTATATAGGCTGGGCTTTCATCGCATACCCTTCTCTCATCTGTCATCGAGAATTCCTGACTCGACAAGGATACTTTGGTTTTACGGATAATAGTGGCGGCTATATGCTTTAGTTGCCTCGGGGGGACTTCCTGGCGCATCTAGGATGAATTACAGCTAACACCATCTCATTTAATGGCTCAGATTTTTCAATACGAAATTACCTATTTTTTTCTTCGTCGATCGCGCTGACTGACTAGGTCAGCACCAAGGCCTGTCGGCGGATGTACGCTTCAGCAGACAGCCGCGTCCTCCGGCGATACTTAGAGTTACTGGGTACATACTCGCGAAGCCAACCGGCTCGAGTCCTCCTAACTTATGCTTATTAAGTGAATAGCATTATCATTGGCGTCATCGTGTTCTGGTGACTTGATCGATGCACCACTGATACCAACAAGGTTTCAGGCTTCGATTCCATGGGCTGCGATTTCGCTGCATATGGTTTGGAATAGTTCGTGAGCACTGAAGAGTCTTACTAGACTCTTAATCTTAAGAGGTAAGTTTGCTGTATTTTTTTTGAATTCTTGTGGGGCGTTCTTCAGCGTAGTTTGACAGTGCGTTCTTGTATTCAATTCGTAGGAGAGCTCCGATTTTGCGGATATGGCCTTGCGCTTCTTTTAACAAAGAGAATTCCTATATGACATGTCTTCTCTGTCGGTTTGAGATTTTTTTTAGTTTCGTTGCTTTCAAAACTAGCTCATACGTCTGAGCCCAGGGAAGACGCCCACGACGTTAAGAGGTTACATTCACTGTCTTTACTGTCTCCAATTGGCTTCAACCTTCTCAACCTAAGAGGGCATGGCGTTCTCTTCAAAGTCAGAGGGGCCCGATCTCCGCCTACGATTTGAAGACTTGCTCTAGTTACGCCGCCCTTGGACTCTGAGGCCCGAGTTCGTGTAACTCGGAAAGGCCATTTCCGAATAGGCGGAGGTCTTGGGAGGCTGAGATGAATGTTGTATCGTCATCATTAGGTGCCTGATCACCTCCTCCAGTGTGCGTCGCTGTTTAAGTGTTCGAGCTTGCTTCGAGTCCGTACTACGCGAGCTACCGTTTCTACCTGGAACATTCATCGTCCTAACTGCGCCTTAGGGATAACTCACTAGCTCCCTCGAATCGTTAGTGTCGAGAGCAAGTGCCGTATGGTCCACACACTATCCTATACATTCTTCTGATAGTTGGAGTATAGTATGTTCATTATGCATCCGAAATTCTTCTTGTTTTTCTTGCTTTCTCGTCTCGCGGAAGCCAGGACCGCTCATCCAAGCTCCTCCAACGTCCACGTCGAATGTCATGTGCAAATCTCAATTGTACTACTTCAAATTCACTTTTATGGACTCTATCTACCTTTCGCTCTCGCTCTCGAATTTCGGAATATTTAAATTGTCTGTCTGAATGGCTCTTCGTATGTATATTTTTTGCACTCCGCTCCGATGAGTCCTCTTTCCTCGGCTACGCTTTCCCCTAATTAACCCCTTCCGAGCTCATTTGACAGTAATGATTTGAGTGTACACGTCCGCCAACGCTATGCTGTTAATCCTGATTGGTCGCACTTGACTTCAAGGATTGACTTGTCCTCGTTGTGCACGCTCAAGCTGCTTCCGAAAGACAAACTTTAGTGGCACGGTCCATCATCAATTATGTATCATCACAATGTATGTCGAGTTCGCGTTCGAGCTTACACATCTTCGTCTTTCTCCGAGCTCGCCGGATACTCATTCCATCGTGTTCTGCCTGACCTCGTATAATGGAAGAGAGGATGCAATGCTCACAAGGCTCTCCAAAGGTATGTCTTGATCAATTTCATAAATTGCATAATATCTAATCCAAATCTAATCTGCAACAAATCTGTAGCCGTACTAATATCAATCAATCTAAAATGTGCGCTAGAAGCTCGGACTCACGAACAACTTTCCCCATTTCATCGAAGATATAAAGTAGAGGAACAATGCCCAGTCTTAGTCATGACTTCCGTTCAATCCCCGCTATAAATCTCAACGGACTCGAGCAACAGTATTTTCTTTCTCTGTAGGCATTGTTTTCGGGATTTACTCGTACGCGTATGTATGTATTTGCTTAACGGAATTCACGTTTTCAGAAGCAGCTTCACAAAGTTATTAAAAAAATTGCTGTCGAAGTCGAGATGTATTTCTCCGAGTCTCAGGCCACGCCACCTCAACAAACATTTTGAGACGTCTGTCCACCCTCGAACGCTCTGATCCACACACATCTTGAAGAGCATCGTACATTTATCTATCCGATCTATCTGCTGCGACTGAAAATTGAGATAAAATCGGGACATCCATACCGAGGCTAGCGCGCACTTTATTCTGATGCTGGCATCTACTGACTATGTAGATGTCTAACGAAACCGAGCTGTATGGGCTGGAACTCTCAACAAAACTCAGTTTCAATGGAAAATCAGTGGGGGGTTTTTTTTCGGTGGGATGAGACATTATAATTTTGCGTGCATAGTATCATCGTAAATCGAAGCAGTAATACGCTTGGTCGACATGGATAACAATAATTTCGTACCATGATTATTCATCACGCATATATCGACTTTGTAGTCTGTCTAGCAAGCCAATACTGAACCCATCCAAATCTAACCCCACCATATGCATATATGCGTCTTGTCGCGTCGATCGGTGGACCGGTGCGGTAGTTCCATAATTCGTACCATAGTGAGACCGTAGGCAACCATAGACAGCAGCAGCACGTATAAATTGTACCAGCACGACTCAGCAAATAACTTTGAGCTACTTACTTACTTGGGCCCAGTTCTCTTAGACTTGCGTAGTCACATATGACGAGCATCCTTCTACTTACTTGTATGAGACCGAGGGGGTCTCCAGCAGAGAGATAGAAGTGTACTTAAGAAATGAAATGAGTTTTAACCCTGGCAAGCCGCGTGCGGGGCATCAAATTAATTATTCCCCACATGGATGATTATTAACGCTTTGACCGACGCACCCGATTCTCGGTCCCCGTCTCGCCATTACTCCAGTGAGCATAGACACCGAGTAGCGCTGTTACTACTAGGACAAAGTAGTATAGGTCTTTCTCTGATAATGTACAACGGTCCCGCAACTTGGCTCTATAGCCGCAGAGTCCCGATTCGAGCCGCGTTGCCGTGAAAACAGCTACAGTGGCCGACAAAATTGATGTCGTCCCCCCCAATTCAGTAGGCATTCAGTAGGTCACGGGGACGACATCAATTTTGTCGGCACTGTAGAACACCCAGATAAAGGGCAAGATCGCGGTGCTTGGGCATTGCATCATACCAAGTATAGAGGCATAAAGTACTCTCATCGAAACCGAGCCTTCCTTGATTTAACCCGGCATGGAACTTGCTTGCTTGGGATACGACTTGAACGGACGAGTCATGAGCAGTCAAGTTGAATTCCGTTTCATAGTACAGTATGCATTTCACAAACACCTGTCTTAACGGCCTGGAGAGGTACTCAATCACACTGTCCGATTACACCCTTATTCTCTTCGAGAGCATCGGCGAGCATAGAAATATCTGCTGACGGAGATTTCAGAGCAAGAAAATTTTTCGCGAATGCCACCGCGACCGCTGTAGCGTATTTTTAAATTTTTAAAGAGTCCTTGAGTTAAGACAGTGTGCAAGCAGTGTGCCAGCGGAACTTGACAGATGAGTACATATCCAAATGCATTGCTTACAATGTATTGTGACAGTAACATAGTGCCACCATCTCTATCTCAGTAGGTATCTATCTCAGCGGGTTTATCGGGTTCTACCTCTCTTTATGTTTAACGCTACTTAGCTTGATGCGGAGCCTCGGCTGCTCCAAATACCATTCCGAGTTCTTGCTCATCCGGGAAATCCCTTGCGCCACAGTTATACGTTACACATGGAAAGTAAAACCCTGAAATTTTAGAGAAGCAAATCACTGTCAGTAAGTAAGTGAACAGTATTCACATTCGGAGTCCGAGCCCTTGTTTTTGTTATACTTAGAATTATGTTTCTCCGACGAATCCATCTGATGATGAGCAAACCGCCGACCATAGCGCCTTTTCATCGAGCTGAAGAATCTTGGATAATTTATACCAGGTTCTGTAAAGAAAAATCGCAATTCATGATACGACGGCCCGTGAATCATCCGCACTCGTTTTGAATGAGAATCCAAGAGAGAGGGAGAGAGAAAATGTACTTATATGTCCCTCGATCTCGAGACCGTCAGGAACTTTTGAATGGGGCTGAGATCATAATGACGATTGCTCATGTCAGGCAGGCTGAGGCCTGAGGCTTGAATCTCCAGACGTGTCTCCGCTGAATGCATCCGCACAATGAGGTATGTAACGTGCCACTGTCAAAACGCGACGAGACGTGCTACTGAAGGGTTCTATGCATCCAGAATCCAGTATCCATCGTGCTGGTGTGGTCGAGTTGTTAATTTCCGCTCGTGACTCCCTAATGGCAATGACCAGAGGAAGTACTAATCATTAATCATTTATAACATGGAAGGTTCGTACCGGCTACTTAACTAGTACATCCTATAGCCATAGTTGTAGTAGTGCCCATTTTGCCACACGACGCGACCACACGGTCTCCATCTGCTGGCTGCTGCGGTATCATGGGGCTATAAGCTGGCACTATGCTGGCACTGGGCGCATCGATTGACTGGTCAGCGCTCGATGCGTACCCTATACAAGTCAGCTATCGTTTCAAGGGCGCTGATGCCTCTTGTTTGGACTTTGTTGAATAGTAGGATTCAGAGGTGGAAGGGTATCCGGATAGCGCGCGCCACAGCACTCAGTCACCTAGCCGGAAATCCCTTCCCATATAACCCAGAACTTGAATTGTGAGAATAAATATAGGCACTATAGGCACTTTGGCCAGGGCGGCAACAAATAGATTCAATTGCATGAACTAGGATAGATAAACACAGGCATTATCATTTACTACTTTTCAATTGCAAGGTACTGACTTTCGTCGCGGCGGAGCCGTCCTTGGCCGCAGGCGAATGGATTTTAAATCAGGTGATAGGTGATAGTATTCGTTGTTCGCAGCGCAAAGCGGTAGCGATTTTCGTTGACGGGAATAAACTAAAGGTTGGTTCGGCGGGATTGTTCTGATCTGAGCGCCAATTATTTGGACCAGCGCCACATGGGGAGAGGGATATCAGTGTTGGTTGAAGAAAAAGGAGGCTCGATTTACCTTCACCAGCTTGTATCTTGAGCCACACGATAATTACAATTACCCTTGCTTGAGAAGATATCGTAAGTCTAGGAGAACGAAGATATAGAAAGAAGGTCACTGAGGAAAATGAAAAAATGAGTTGCCTCGAGGTCTGTGACGGCGACTGATTTTAGGTGGTGTTGGGTAATAGCAAACGAACCACCTCCGAGCCCCGAAGGAATAAGCTCGATTGAGAGCTGAATCTCGTGAAAGCTTTAGTCTACTGCCTCCTGTGCCATACCCTATATGCACGAGGCGAATGGGTCAATTCTAGCTTGCCAGAGGGAATCGTCGCGACCTCTGCATTGCATAGGCAAGAACAATACATGCCAACCGGGATCTGGGAACTTGAAAGCCAGAGATTTGGTTCCCATCAGTTGGATGGATTAAGACAAGATTCAGATATGTCGACATTTCCGTTAACATTTTTGAACGGCTTTTTCCGTCGGCGGTTAGTGCATTTTTGGCGAGTAGTTAGGCCAAAAGATCTGGGCTAGAAAGTGGGGAGCTCATAATAGACCAGCTAGAGGGCAAAAAAGTGCGGAAAAAAATGCATTGCTACAACACGAGGTGCTGTGAGAATGAGAGAGAACATTGACAACGGACAGAAGACAAAAAGCCTATTATGGGGAGAGGATCTTGAAGAGTAATGGAGAGCCTGTGTGATACACGACCAACCTTAGTAGAAGCCAAATTGAGACAGAGTGGGATTGTCAAATTCTATTAAATAAGTATGACAGGTTGACGGCCATTTCGATTCCTTTCCCTTCTGCTGCATCTCTCTCTTTCCCTCGATGCCAGACCAAGACGCTGCCTCTTCATCGACCATTGCGTCCAGCTCACGGCCAAAAGCGTCCAGATCCTCACATTCTGGTGTCGTTCGTGGGCGAACTTCTCCAGTCTCAGGTTCTGCTGCAGATTCTTCTGCAGATTCTCGGCCACAAAAGCGCGCCAGAAAGGCCATAAACTGCGAGCCCTGCAGAAACAGCAAGCTCAAATGCGACAGGTATTTCAAATTCCGCTTGTTCGCATCTCCTCAGCCAACTTGTTATCACTTGCAGAAATCGACCATGTTCATCCTGTGTTCTTCGCGGTGAGTTTCATCGTTGATTTCTTGGATTTGCACTTTTGAACTAATTTATCGCGTCCTTAGGGACTTCTGCTATGTGTTATCAGGATGGCAGAGGTCATGAAGGCGACTCGTACGTCCGCGGAGATGATCATCAGTGAGTTTTCTTTTATAAAAATATTACAAGCTATTTTCTGAGGTTATCCTAGTTATGCTCGAATAGACCCAGCTGCCGAGATTGCTCGTTTGAGGCACTCTATAACAATGCTCGAATCTTATGTCTTTCCCCATCAACGAAACGCTGCCTCCCATGTTCCTTCATCCAGCAACCGTTCGTACGAGCGAAAGTATAGTACCGAAAAAGGAGCCAGTCGATCCCGATAGTCAACGACGCTGAGAAATCTTCTAATAGTGGAGCTACAGCGGCACCGGGTATGCTGGGTAGTAAAGTGCAGGGAGGACTTTATGCTGGTCCGACCAGCGCTGCTCTCCACCTTCTTTCCGTGCGTCGGGAAACCTTAGTTTTGTCTTCGCTTCTTCCGTCTTCTCATCATACACCTTACAGAGTGAAGGTTCCAGAGGGTCCGAAGATGACACGTCCTCCCGCCAGCCATCTCAAGAACGTTCGTCCAATCCTGCACCAGACCCTGCAGAAGAATCCTCCAGCGACTTCCCTGGTCTCGCTCTCGAATACGACCGCGATCTTCTTGGTCTTCTTCCCACTGTTGAAGTCATCGACGGCTTAATCTTGTACTACTTTGAGTACTGCAACTGGATCTACAGACACGTCAATCAAACAGCATTCTCTCGAAACTGGGAACGTTTCAAGAATGGTGTCAATTCTGATCGCATAATCCTCGCACTCGCTTGTGCAATCATGGCCATTGCTACACATTACCTCCCAACCCAACATCCTCTCCTTGAATCATTCTCCGAAACCTATGAACAGCTCGGACAGAAATTCTTCGATGTTTCCACTCAGGCCCTGCAACGGAAGCAACAAGAGACCAAGAAATACAGCTTGGAGCTTGTTGAACTCCTGTTGATTCGCAGTCATTATCTCGTCATGCTCAAGAACGACAGCGAAGAGATTTGGCATATACGTGGGGAGTTGGTCGCTATTGGGACTGCGATGGGGCTTCATCGAGATCCAGGCAAGTGGCGAATGCACAGAGATCTTGCAGAGAGGCGAAGGTGGCTTGGTGGCACATTGTACTGCTGGAACGGTATGTGCAAGTCTGCTATGTATGCAGCGTAAAATCTCATGTTTTTTTCTTCGTTCTTAGCTGGCAAGCTTTCATGTTCGGTCGACCCCTTGCTATTGCGTCTCACCATTTTGATACCCAATTGCCTTCTTACTGTGACCCAGCCATCGACAAAACCGGTCGACTTATACCTTCCTAACATTGCACTCTTCCGTCTTGCATTCATTCTTGGAGACATCATGGACGATGCGGTCTCTGTACGGCCAGTACCTTATGAGTCTGTGCAAGCCAACGACCGCGCACTCACGCAATGGATGGACAATCTCCCCTCAGAGTTAAATCTAGACGAATACAGAGTCGCCCGCAACCTCGCTAGCTCCAACGCCAATTTACGGCGATTAGGCGTGCAAAGCGTGATTATCCGAACAAGCTACTATCACATCCGATTTACTTTGCATCGGCCGTACGCCAGCGCTGGTGTTGGTCCCGCGCCTTCTTCGTCGACCACAAAACCTTCTTCAGATAACAAGCATTCTCAGAGTCTTGAAATAGCTGTTGGCGCGGCCAGCGAGCTAATTACCATGGTCGGACAAAGTCGACCCGATTTCTTGGCCAATTCCTCATTGGCAGTTCCAGGGCACATGAATTGGGCCCTTTCCACTGCTTCTCAGCTGCAATGTTCTTTTCGTTCCAGCTGATCGCCAATCCCGACCAACCCGGCGCCTCCCTATTCCGCGCTTCTATCAAGAAAGCTGTCCATACTTTGGAAACTTGTCGGGTAATGCAGTCGCAGATAAGGCTCACGACATCCTGTTTGCTCTTGCGCCTTTGTACAGTGTTGACTTTCACCTATGGACCAAGGAACAACGAGAAAAGGAACGAGGCCGTGTATTGAGCGTTGTGAGGGCCTCGCCTTCCCGTATCACGACGGACACGATCCAAGAAGATTCGTGGATCACAGTCCTGCCAGTAATAGCAGCGGTGGCCGTGCTATGGCCAATGGCTCTCCAGTAGGCTCATCTAGCGTAAGCCCGCCTTTGACCGTGGTGCCTGCTTCCCACGGGCACTCCTCCGACTTGCAAGGCCAGGATTCGAATATGCACTCTCACGGAGGATACGAATCCTCTTGACAGACACATGCATTGTCGAGCATGCGGACGTCGTCGGTGTATAATAACCATTCTGGAGGCGGTCAGATGCATCAAAGCAACGGAGGCCAACATCCCACCTCACCATCTCAAACTCAAATGTCACCTACTATCATGTCGGCGCATTCCCAGTCTTTGGCTTCACCGAGCTCACACCAGACCCAGCCCTACGGGGTGCCGCAGCAGCAACAAGTCTACCCTGACTCCTCGAGGTACGCGCAATACGTCCATAGTGATAACGTGGATGATTCGATGTGGGGCGCAGCCGTTGGGTTTGGACAGGGAGAGTGGTCTCAATTTTTGGACGGATTCAGGCCCGGACCCAATGTTGTATCACATCATCGGCATCTTCATGGGTTAGGATAAGATGAGACCGTCGAGTCCAATTGCATTCTTGAACGTAGCGATCTTGGCAGCTTTTTTTCATCATTTGTCATTCTTTCACTGACATTTTTCATGTGCATATGTATTTCCGCCATCTATCGTTTATTTCTGTCTTGTATCTCCCTTCGAACAGGTCATAGGCGGTGACACCCTTCATCTCTCTCTTGGTTTGTTTAGGCTTATTTCATGTTGTACATTTCTTTCCTTTGATCGCTACTTTGTTAAATATTGTCTCATCTGTCTGTAGCCTTACCAAAACGATGTATATGTTTGATGCCGGGTAAGTAAGCCCTTGAAAATCTACAGGTACAATCCAAAGCAACGTGCAAGTCTTTAAACTATTATACCGGTGCCCCAATATCCTTCCATGTCTGATGGCCCCGACCGCCTCCGAGGCATCAGCGGCAGAGGATCATGTACGTGTCGCGAAAGACCCATAGTAGGTAAGTCCTGCTCGTCCATAGGAGGCGGCGTGAATCCCATGAATAATGCAAACGCAAGTTCATCATCCCACTTTCCTTCACAGCCTTCAATCGACCCAAATCCTCATCGGTGATGGCAAAAGAATCTTGAGATGGAAATAGTGCTTCGCACAGTTTCAATTTTTCATTCTGGATGTGATAAACGTAGTAAGTGCTGCACTGGAGATCTTTTGGGAAGGGGAAGGAAAAAGACGAAAGTTTTGGAGTTTGGGACACAATGGCATGTCTGTACCATCAGACTCTGCTCCACTGCGACTGAGAGCAAGCAAAACCGATTCATCCATAGTAGATGTGTTGTTATATCCTGCAATGTCCACAATAGTGTCATATGGTAGAAAGAGCCCCTTCGTCCCCATATCTCTAATCTGGAGAGAGAGCAAGCTGGGAACAAGTGCAAGGCAGTGGTATAATGCCTTTGAAGACATTACCGCATCCAGCTCCAATGCGTCCAGATTATCAAGTGGAAGGCTAGTGAATGGTATTTCGGAAATGGGAAATCCAGATAAGGAAAATGATAGTGAGGTTAAGGAGGGACAGTGAATAGTCTCAAACATCCGCACCACACCATTCTGAATATCTTGTAGGCCCTCCGCATCGGGAGCGGGCTCATTCCGTAAGGAGAACGAGAGACACATTTGCTTCAGGAAAGCCAAATGGACCATCTGTAGCGACTCCGTAAAGGACGAGGATGCAATCATTTGTATTGTTAAATCAGTGGATCGCAGTTGAGGCGTTTGAGCCAGAACCCGGAGTGCATGAGCTGGTGTAAGGCCTTCAAGGAAACCACCATGGGATAGAGTTAAGTCCGTCAAAGACACCCACTGATTAGATTGGGCCAATGCAACATACTGAGCACCTTGGTTAATGCAATGATAAATTGCGAACTTCTTCAGCAGTGGGACCCGAGAGCAAAGTCGGCTTATGATGCCAGGCTCTATAACGTGTCCACTGTACATCCCTCTGCGAAGATTTCCATCTCGCAGTTCCACTGAACGAAGAACAGGAAAGCCTTGCGGAGGTGAAAGTCTGTCAAAGATGGCGTAGTCATCCGGAGCAATGTACAACGAAAGTGAGCTGAACTTGTCGCTGAAGGTCATGAGCAAACGGATTAAGAGGTGCATATTGTCTGTCTGGGATTCTGGGCGTGGAAACGGAGGCCATGTTCTCGAATGAAGGGATATGGAGATGGGAAGTGATGCAGAGCGTTCCAGCCAGAGATTGACACCTTTTGTCCGCCGAGCAAAAGTCGCAGCAGTAATATTCAAGGGATGATAGATATGAAGTGACGTCCACAAACGAGGAGTCTGGATCGCAATCCGCCTCCAATCTCGACATATCGTGGTCAAAATTAGTGGAGCTTCATCCAAACTTCGAACTGAGTATGTGTCTGAATCCACACTGGGTAGACACCAGACGAATATTTCGGAAAGGGTTTCTGGAGGTATCTGGCGGACCGGGGACATCAAAAACTGATGAGCGTCGATGTACTGTTTGATTTGCGCCAGTGCGGACGAGAGTCCGTCCAAGATCCCTTGCAACCTTGCAATCTCGGAGTCTAATCGAGAAAGTTCGTGCTTGGGCACGATAAGCGATGCTTTCAACTCTGCGAGTTCTTTTGTCGAGGGAGCATGATTCGTTCCAAGGATAGAGGCAAAGGGAGAAAGTGCTAGATCCCAATGGGATGACGAGGGAGTTACGGGGGTAGTCATGCACCAAAGGTTTGAAAAATCGAGGGAGAATGAGAAGCCTTCCAATACTTCGTGTTCAAACTGCCGATGTCCAAGGTATCCTAATTGGATAGATCGCTAGGGAATCCTGTGTTAGTATTGTTGCGCAGATATATTCACTGGAGCTCCAGAAGTCTAAGCTACGGAAGCGGGCGTATAAGCTAAGGTATTGGTATTTCAGAGGAGATTTTCACCCAGATTTTGTATCCTTTTCGACCCTCCAATGAAATCTGTCAACCCGGGCTGTAGATATCAAAGCGGAGACGGATGATGAGAGGATGAGAGAGCGATGCGAGCGTCTAATTACCCGGTCATCTTATTCACTAGGCGTATCGAGTCTATCGATTTCCTCTTAATTTTTTCTTTCGCCCTTTGAGATATGTTGTGTATTTCTACCCTTGGTAAGTTCTTTCGATATCCCTGGTGGTCTTCGGGAGAATTTCCTGGCCGAACCCTCTTCTAGTTTGTATCATATTTATTCCAAAGGATTTCTCAAGTTGGATAGGTCACCTAGTCTCTGCGTCAAAGAAAGGAAGCAAAAAAGAGAGTGAATTGATTCTACGCGGCCAGTTCTGTTTTTTTTTCTTTTCAGTATTCTATGTTTTGCTGTTTCCTAGTTTCATGTCAGCTGAATTGGATTTTGAGTGAGCAGGTGTGTATTCTTTCCAGGCCTGTCTTTTACCTTCTGCACAGTGATTTATTCAAGGACTTTGGAGTTTACTTGGAAAACCCACTTCACCAGCCTCTCAATCTCAAACGTTACCTACTATCATGTCAACGCATTCACAGTCTCTGGCTTCACCGAACTCACATCAGGCCTAGTAGGCTTACGGGGTGCCGCAGCAGCAACAAATCTATCTTGACTCCCGAGGTATGCGCAATACGTCCATAATGATAATGCAGATGATTCGATGTGGGGCGCACTCGTTGGGTTTGGACAGGGAGAGTGGTCTCAATTTTTGGACGGGTTCAGACCCGAATCCAATAGGATCCAATGCTCATCGACATCTTCATGGGTTAGGATAAGAGAACATCAATTGCATTGATCGCTACTTTGTTAAACTTTTTCTTATTTGTCTGTAGCCTTACCAAAACGGCATATATGTATCAAGTTCGAACGATCTTGATGTTCTCTGCCAGTAAGCTTTGAAAAATCTACTATGTACAATCCAAAACGACGTTTAAATCTTCAAGCTATGATAGCACCGGTGCCCCAATATCCTTCCATATCTGATAGCCCAACCCGCCTCTGAGGCATCGGCGGCAGAGGATCCGGTACGTATCGCGAAAGACCCGTAGTAGGTGAATCCTGCTCGTCCTCAGGAGGCGGCGGACCCCATGAATAATGCAAACGCAAGTTCATCATCCCACTTTCCTTCACAGCCTTCAATCGATCCAAATCCTCATCTGTGATGACAAAAGAATCTTGAGATGGAAATAACGCTTCACATAGTTTCAGAGTTTTCTCTCTGGATGTGATAAACGTAGTAAGTGCTTCACTGGAGATCTTTTGGGAAGGAAAAAGGCGAAAGATCTGGAGCTCGGGACACAATGGTACGTGTGTAGCATCAGGCTCCGATCCACCGTGACTGAGAGCAAGCAAAACTGATTCATCCACAGTGGATGTGTTGCCATATTTTGCAATGTCTACGAAATCAACAAATGGTGAAAGGGGTCTCTTTGTCCCAATATCTCTGATCTGGAGAGAAACCAAACTTGGAACGAGTTCAAGACAGTGGCATAATGCCGCTGAAGACATTGCCGCATTCAGCTCCAATGCCTCCAGATTATCCAGTGGAAGGCCGTTGAATGGGATTTTGGAAATGGGAAATCCAGATAAGGAAAATGATAGTGAGGTTAAGGAGGGACAGTGAATGGTGCCAAACATCCGCACCACACCATTCTGAATATCTTGTAGGCCCTCCGCATCGGGAGCGGGCCCATCCCGTAAGGAGAACGTGATACGCATTTTCTTCAAGAAAGCCAAATGGACCATCTGTAGCGACTCGGTAAAGGATAAGGATGCAATCATTTGTATTGTTAAATCAATGGATTGCACTAGAGGCGTTTGAGCCAGAACCCGGAGTGCATGAGCTGGTGTAAGGCCTTCAAGGAAACCACCATGGGATAGAGTTAAGTCCGTCAAAGACACCCATTGATTAGATTGGGCCAATGCAACATACTGATCACCTTGGTTAATGCAATGATAAATTGCTAGCTTCTTCAGCAGTGGGATCCGAGAGCAAATTCGGCTTATGATGTCAGGCTCTATAACATGACCACTGTACAACCCTCTGCGATGATTTGTATCTCGCAGTTTTACTGAATGAAGAACAGGAAAGCCTTGCGGAGGTGAAAGTCTATCAAAGATGACATAGTCATCCGGAGCGATGCACAATGAAAGTGAGCTGAACTTGTCGCTGAAGGTCATGAGCAAACGGATTAAGAGGTGGATGTCGTCTGAGTCTGTTTGGGGCTCTCGGTCTGTGTACGGAGGCCATGTTCTCGAATGAAGGGATATAGAAATGGGAAGCGATGCAGAGCGTTCCAACCAGCGATTAATACCTTTTATCCGCCGAGCAAAAGCCGCAACAGTAATATCCAAGGGATGATGGATATGAAGTGACGTCCACAAACGAGGAGTCTGGATCGCAATCCGCCTCCAATCTCGACATATCGTGGTCAAAATTAGTGGAGCTTCATCCAAACTTCGAACTGAGTAAGTGTCTGAGTCCACACTGGGTAGACACCAGACGAATATTTCGGAAAGGGTTTCTGGAGGTATCTGGCGGACTGGGGACATCAAAAACTGATGAGCGTCGATGTACTGTTTGATTTGCGCCCGTGAGGACGAGAGTCCGTCCAAGATCCCTTGCAATCTTGCAATCTCGGAGTCTAATCGAGAAAGTTCGTGCTTGGGCACGATAAGCGATGCTTTCAACTCTGCGAGTTCGTTTGTCGAGGGAACATGATTCGTTCCAAGGATAGAGGCAAAGGGAGAAAGAGCTAGATCCCACCGAGATGAGGGAGTTAAGGAAGTAGTCATGGAAGAGAGAACGAGAACAACGCGTCCCGCCTTGTTTTATAATAATACATAACATTCAAACCAAGTTCAAACTGCCGGTATTAATATCCAAAGTGTACAGATTATATTGTTCCTGGTTTTAGCCTTGCGCTCACTTCTCCCCAGTGCCCGTACTTACACTGCTTCTATGAGTTAGATTTCTTGTCAGCTTCTGACATTTAATTCAACAGACCCAAGGTACGTTTTTTACATATCGCTACAGTTTGGGCTAAGAATGCACTCACATGCTTTCACTTTGGTCGCTATATCAGGTATGTAACGCTTGATCTCTGGTCGCTACGATTCAGTACGGTACAGTATTTAGTTTGTGGTCAAATTCCGACACTACCACTGAATATTAATAAGGTAGTCAGATAGTCGATTCTGGTCGATCACGGAGTCGATTCAGAAGTCGATTCAGAGTTGTTGTAACTAGAATCGACGGATCAATTGACCAGGAGCATCGACGACGATCCGGGTATCGCGAATGAAGACACTTTGAGGTTCGGGAAATGTTAGCTCAAGCTCAAGCACCGCATGATGATTCACCATTTGGCTCATTATAACATACATAACAGCAACTGAGAGTTCACAGCGAATAATACAATAACACCGATATCCTACAAAAAATGGCGAACGTCATCGTAGCTTATAGCTGACAAGTTTTTGCATACGCTTTACACGATTGGTAACTTCCATACGAAGCTCGGAGAGACGAGGCGGTGAAGGCTCTTGCGCCATTCCGGCTACAAGCACTTGATCGATGAGCGTGTATGGTAGCCACGTAGAGGCAGCGTTTTTGGGGTTTTCTCGAGCGAGTTGGCTGTCAACCTGATTTTTGTTTGATTGAGATTTTTAACGTCCGACAGGGAAATTTCAACTCACCTTCTGGATCAGTGACAGCGTGTGGTCAACGGCTTGGTCGAGATTTCCGAATCGCAGACTAACGCGAATGAGGTATTCATGATGATGATCCTAGAAAGTATTCTAGGTCATTACTATCGCTTGAGTGGAAAGAGTGAGATTGCATACCTCTAAAACGGAAACTAGCCATGGAGGTGGGGAGGATGCTTGAACACTGAGAATCGTTTCCAGTGCGATCTTCGTGTAATTGAAGTCTGTCTCGATCCCATCGTGGCGCTTCAGCGATTCTCGCAGATATCTCCACCCTCTATCAGCAGGAGAACCAGGCCATGTCGAGACGTTGTCGGTGAGGAGCCAGTCGGAGGTATCTTCTTGACTATGAACGAGGTCGATCAGCGGAGTTCCCAAGAAAAACAATCATTCGACCCACACGACAACGTCCGGATTATGAGAAAGCCTTAGGCATTGCGTCGTCAGATGAGCAAACAGGTCCGTCATGTCAACTTCTAGACTACGAGCAGTGGCCAAAGCCATGTTGAAGCGATTGGATTGCGCCAATCTCAGTACAATGGAAGATGGAGGAGGTAGGAAATCTGAAGAGGTTTCATTATCTTCCAGCAATCTGTGATCAACAGCAAGCCTTACCGGTAGTGGGCGGTATAGAAGAGTCTCTCATCGCAAGATCGAGTTGCGCGGACAGAAGCGTGTACTCGTACTGAATGTCTACTAATTGCACGACCTCATTCTCATACCTGCCGAGAGAGAATTTGGATTCCGGGACATTACTAGTGATTTGGCGTCTACGCTGAAAACCGAGCGAGTAATTTAAGCCATCAGGATAAAGCATGAATTTTGAATACGCACCTCGTTTGCTGTGTCAACAGATCCTGGTAAAAGGAACCACAGATTTTTTGAATCTGCAAGTGAAAGCGCGTTCATAGAAATCATGTATGATTCCAGTTGTTCCGTAGCCAAACGGGCCATCAGAGATGGGTCTTTAATCATGAGCCCTTGGAGCTTACGAGCTCTCTGATACATCGTCAAGGCGGCTTGGAATAAAAATTAGAAAATATTGCTAGTATTGAGAGGGGTGAAACGCCCGCACCATTACGGTAGTCGCCTCGCAGAAGAAACCATGAATATAAGATCCGGGCATAGCTCGGGTGCACAAGAGGGTCCGCATTACGAGCTTTGAAGGAAAGCGCATCCTCAACCTCATCGGCATATCCAGCAAAGTTGAAAGACTAGCAGTTGTTCCACATTGTCGCTTTCGCACATTCGATAGACTAGCTGACTGATGTTTTCGCGTTTTCTGGAAGAGATACTATGAATGAAAAGCCGGGGAAGAATGTAAAGAAAGTTCTCACTGGGTATCCGAAGGCGTTGAGATCCAAGCGGCGATAAGCCTCATCAAACAGTCCAAGATCTACGTATCCCCGAACAACAGTGTACCATAACGTGGAAGTATCGGTATCTGCAGGAGCGACTGACAATGCACGCTGTGTAAAAAGGACTTCGTGATATTGAAGAGAGTTCGACTTGAAGAGCGATGCATTATACTGGAAGAAAGAAAATGCGGAATCGAACATCTGTGAAGACGGGAGCACGCTCTGTAGTGCATCGCGGTCGTCTGGGGCAAGGGCATTATCCGGGCCTACGAAAAAGATGTTAAACAAAAAAATATACATCACAGTGTAATGCCTACCGAAGCAACCGGCGAGCTTTTCAAGGAGGAATGCGGCGTCATCTACTCGGCCAGCGTTAAGCCATATCCGGGAGAGAACGTAGGAAACTCCAGGAGTTCTGGGTAACCAGGAGAGCAGTTCACGAGAAACGTGGATATAACCTAGAAGTCTTAACCTTTCGCAGAACGAAACCTCTGCTTTAGAGGCAATTGCCGGCGTTACAGATTGTAACAGTCCTGTGGTATCGAGGAAACGGTGAGCTGCACCAGGAAGTACGTGGCTCGTATCACCAGTCTGTATTAACAGACGGTGGACAAGGGAATAGGTAGGAGTGGAATGATTTCGGTTACGGGACACTTGCATGTTCTGTAGGAGTGATACCACATCGTCTGCCGAAGATATGTCGTCAACTGGTGCTTTAGAAGCAGCACTGGATGACTGGCGAACAACATAACGCATCATCGCAGTTCCCCTGAATACCGCAAACACTTCTGCTAGTAATGATGGATCCCAGTCGGGTAGGTCATCGACAAGGAAGAAGAAGAGAGCCATCAAGCATAAGCACAGGTCGTATCTGGCATTACTTGAAGTGGTGATATACGAGGCCGTCAAGCCTCTGAACCAATCAGAGTCCGGCGGAGGAAGAAGCAGTTCAACTTCGTCCTCTTCTCTTTTGACCCCCATATCAAGACCGCCTATCACATCAAGAGAGGTTCGGACAGCCTCATCAAGATTGTCTATACTTGAAAGACGTCCAATAAGCCAAACACTAGCACCTTCGTCCAATGCGTCTTTGAAATGAAATCGATTAGTTTGGTCTTGGAGTATGTCGGCGAAGGGAAAAGCGATCTCCTGGTGCATGAGATCAACTAGACAACTTTCTAAACCAAGCATTATTTGCGGTCCCACTTTGTCTCGAAGAGTCCATAGAATGCCCAATAAATCGTACTGAGAGTCTGTAATTCGAAGATCACGAGAAAGAACTTGATACAGGTGGATTGGCAAGTCTGCAACGACCTGGGCACTAACACGTTCGCGCTCTACGACGATGATGTCGCCCTGGCCTTGAGCACCAAGGACAAGCGGCCAGCGAGCGCTGCGTTCGATTTCTCGGCATCGAGCGATAAATCCTTCCCAATCTCGCTTCAGCGCATTCCAGTATTTATCGTGCTGCAACGCGCCAGTTTGTGGATCACGATTGAGGTTAACTGTACAACCTACAACTGCAGCGATGTTCTCCTCTAGGGAGGCATAGGTCACTGTTAGCGGATGTGGCGGCGGTCCAGGCAGCGAAAGACAACTATCCGTATACTGGTCAATGGCAGTTCGGAGAGTAAGAGTAGAAAACAGGCCAGGTCGCATGACAGCGTCGAAGAATTTGTCCGTGATGGAGCCTTTGCCCATTAAAACTTCTTCGAGGTATGCTGGAGTGAGCTCCATTTCGGGAGCACACGAAGCACTCTCCCAGACGGAAATACGGGAACTATCGTTGATTATGGAGTGCAAGTCGATAAAAGTCTTCTCGACCATCGATTGGCCTTGACGATCCCATAGCGTATATAATACGTTGGTTATAACCATAAAGTCCTGCAAATGACAGTGTGCGGTATGCTTGGAGCATTGGATCGTTCCCACTTCAGTGACTTGGTCGGAGAGGGCGTCCAAAAGAAGGAAAGTACCGCCGGAGGTGGAGGAAACAGCAGGAAGGAAGGCAAGAACGTAAAAGTGATCGTCGTCTTCACTGAAGGAAAACACGCGTAACAGAGTTTGGTGTTCGGCGTCGAGGAGCACCTGGGGCTTTCCATGGCCGGGAGAAGATTCCCTTGCCAAACCGTGCGACAGTGTTTTGAAGACAACGCAACCTATCTTTGGCTTCCAAAGCCTGAGTACGCGATCACGCGAAAGCGTCCAAATGTGGCCGATATCTGTGGGCCACGGATGTGTAGCCATTGATATAATTTCTGCCGTGTTAGAATTGGCGTTGTTCAGAGAAGGAAGGAATGACTTGAATGACGATAGAAAAGATCCAGCTTGAAATATAGATTCTGTCCATTCATCTGCACAAACAAATTAACTTTGAACGCGTGAGGCTCAGGGAAACTTACCATCATGCCTGCCCGACCCTATGTACTCTGTTTCTAACCTCAACAAGGACCCATTGGGCAATCCAATGGCGACACAATGTGTCCCTTGGATGTGTACCAGTCCTTCCAGCGCTCCAGAAAAATTCTTGATGAGATACTCGGAAGTCCAAATATTCTGAGACTGGTCGCGCCATACGTCTAGACCTGCACCAATGGGAATGACGACTCTATAAAGAGATCCAATGGTCGTAACTGTGATGAGATGCAGTTCATCTGACTCCCACAGGAAGATTGCTGGAGAAGAAAGGACAGGCGAAGGAAAGACGAATCGAAGAGGCTGTAGTTGCGTGGATAGCGAGACGAGCTCGACAATTAAGCCTCCGTGTAGAACCCGGAGAAGGATGGTCCCAGTAGGGGGAGTATGTAGAACCGAAGAATATGATGCATGTTCTGCGGGATCCGACTCTTTTTCGACTGAAGAAAGTGGCGTATTCAACTGCTGAGTTTGGACATAGATTGACAAGGCCCTAGATTGGGGGAAAAGAGAGGAAATATGCGTGCCTACCAAGAGGCTTCCATCCATAGTTTTTCAGCAGTTGGAACGAAGCGAAGGAACGGTTTTTGTGATACACGTGATTGTTGATGGCACACCGTCACGTACACTGTCACGGAAATTGCAACGCGCATAAGCGTGTCTACTTATCAGATATTGCTGCTTTGAGCTAACAGTCTACCTCCATATAGCTCCATATAGGAGTCAAGCTCACTGAAACCGGCGGTTTCCCATGCATGGAATCACCGCAGTGCTGCGTATCTATTTATTTATCTGGTCATTACCCATCTGGGTAATGGAAGGCTCAATTCTCTCATCTTCACGTGCAGCTTGCATGGTACGAGTCTACGACCCTTTCTTCTCTCTGTCGGTCTTCAATTTGAATTAGGGGGCATAATATACGGATTTCGTTTCACGGACAACAGTCACTGGGCGCCCAGAACTCCCAGCACCCCGACCCGACCCCCAAACAACTCATAAAAGTCAAAATCTGAGAGATTCAACATGCATTGAACCATTCATTGTATCAGCCTGTAGGTATAGCCCGCCCGAGGTCGTCTGAGAAACGTCGGTCGCATGGACCCTAAGATGTATGACTTCCAGGCCCATAACGCAGAAGTATAATAAGTGTGCGAAGATACAGTCTCCTGGTACTATACTTGCGCATTGCAGACACATTCCACCGCATGTAGCAAGACTCGGAGCCGTCACCTGCCTCAGACCAGGAAAGGTTAGACTGTAGGTTAGACTGTAGAATGGCTACTATCCAGAGTCCGAACACTCTGAACACCGTTTCGATCACAGGCTGAATTTTTTCACAGGCCGAATTTTACTTCCCATGAAATTTCTTCGTTTCTCTCTCACTTCTAGAAAAGGATTCGCGGATCCACGCATGGAAGTAGATAGATAGCACATATAGGAGGTTAATCAGAGTCCACGTACCGTCCTTTGTCACCGAATCTACCCTCTAAATCAAAGGAAAGCGGATGATGTGCTAGCAGGTAGCAGAACTCGCTACTCGACGTCATCCGACTCTGAGAAATTGGAATATGAATCCGACCGAGGGATCAATTTTGGCTAAAAGACCAACTCAAAAATCCAAACATTATTACAGAAGGTCCATAGCAGTGAGATTTAATGGATCGAATTGAAAGATATGATTCATCGCACGAAACACCAACTCCATCACCATTGGGGTACAATAATGAGGCGCTGAGGAATTCATCGAGTGTCAATGACTAGAAGGTGGAAGGTGAGGTTGTGATTTCAAAGGGTCGACCATGATTGGGGGCGGAGATGCTTTTGTGAGAATCCTCGAGGTTGTAATTATCGCTGCGATACCTGCAAGAAATTTCTTCCATGGCGTGGCTGCTGACATCACCCACAATGGCCATTGCATTGACCGCAAAGTTGTCGCACATTAGACGGAACCCTAACCGCGTCGAATAATAAAAGGAGAAACTTACGAGTCTCAGGTGCATGAAGCGAGGCGATGATAGTTAGGAGAACCATTAAGTAAGAGTAAAGGCTAGTGGGAGGAGAAGGTCTATGATTAATCCAGTGAGTCGCGACTCGAGTTGACACTCAGCGGTGTTGACTTACCCATTTGATCGAAAGCTTCTAGTTCCTAAGGCCTAGGATTAGAAGCATACTGCCAAAGCGTGGCAGGAGGAAGTTATCCTCGGAATCACCAGTGTTGAAGGTCATCTAGAGATCATTTCTTGTTATTTTGTGTCAATGGCGCCTGAAAGACCAAATTTCGTTAGTGAAGGCTCTGAGCTTTAGAGCGGCTGACTGTACCAGAGTCTTTTCCTGGCGCATATGCACTAGTACTAGGTCGTACGAGGTGGTTCGCGTGTGGAAAGTTCCGCAAGCGCCGAATTGAGCACTACAGCGCCAATCATCCTCTTCCTGGACTACCCCATCTGCCGCAGCGTAATACTTAGTACTTTGTCTCTCGCTTCGCTTCGACACAGGTCTCGTCTGATCATGATCAAAACTCCGGAGCTTGAAACCTCATCTCTGCGACTCGTTAAATGGCCCATTTCACGATGCTTCTAACCTCAATTTTGAGCAAATTACTTTGGTTAATGCTGTGGGCTCTCTAACTGGAATGGAGAGTTAACCGACCTCGTGTCTGCCAATCTCAGCTATTCGTCGGGAGGCTTGTTCCGTCCTCGTTGTCTCGAGTACTTAAAGGAAGGCTCTTTTCCGTTTAGTGTCATCTAAGCCTTCCTCTGTTCCCTTTACTTTACTTCTCATCTCTAGTATAAAACAACTGCTCCCATGGAGGAAATAGTTAATTTCGAGGCGATTTTGTTTCCAGCAGACGGTGAATTGTTCCTGCTTACTTTGAATCCCTGAATACTGATGCTCTTCAAGGTCGTTCTCCTTCAATGGTTCTACTGATGACTAGGTGCATATACCTTGAGACTGTCGTTAATGAGCACGTTTTAATACGAGCATACAGCCCCATGACAGCTCCTACTCACCACGGTTCTTCTACCCAAAATCCATCTTGTATGCCCCATCCAGAGGTGCACATGGACTATGTACGCATACTTTTTCTCCATCGAGTCGGCAGCCAAGGTCTTTCTGACAGCTCACTTCCCCGCTCGAAAACAGATAGCCGAGAATCTCGGTTCAAGAGCATGGAAATATCAGGTAAATCGCCCACCTTGTTTCTACAATGGACATGCAAAAGGATTAATCATCTGGTCCCTGTAGCTCGTCGAGGCTCTAGATGGCATGAACCGAAAATTCGCCTGCCCATACATCATCTTCTACCCAGTCGTTTCTCGAGATGGCATGCCCTTTCCAGTCAACCAAACCATACAGAATATCCAAGGTCAAAATTTCAACGGCGACCAAGCATGGAGAGGAAACATTGTCGTAGCGAAATACCACGACAACCCGTTCACCTCTATGATGGATGCTTCAATGGCCGATTTCCCTATTATCAAAAATTTTTTGTTAACGCACGGAAGCCCTGGCCAGGTATGTTTCTTTCACAAAGTTATACCTCCTGTCATTCACAGTTGACATAGTGAGCGCTGAGCACTAAGTATTTCCTCCTATCTTTCACGACGACGTTCGTTTCTTGTGGGGTCTGGGTCTACAGATGGGGTTATGCTTATTGAGTTCCGGGGTTAATGTAGTAAAATATTCTAGTCTTTCGTTATATATATTGATCTTCGCTAAAGCTCCTGATGTTTCTTTTTACCTTGCACAATCGATTGTCGTTCCGCAGTATCCTTCTTCGCACCAGCATTTTTTTTGTCTTTCGTATCGCAGCCCTCAGGTATTGGGCTCGCAGGATCAATAGGCGGATGCGACACCCTACCCACTTTGAAATAATTCTTGTGGTTTTGGTAAAACCCCTTCCAATGTTCGACCCCCTATGCCAGTTAATTAAAATGAACATTTAAGCGTTGCAAGACGGATCTACGAACCTGTATCTCTGAATCTGACAGGCCTCGCAAATCGTGAGTGCGGTGCGTCTTGAAACAACCCGTTCCGAATGCCCGAGCAGCATCCACACCAGCCCTAAAGCAAATTAGTACTAGCACGACTTCGGTCATTGAAATCGTGCACTGACAAGATGTGATATGGGCCTCCTGGTTGATATGCCTTGCCTTGGGTCACATCGTAGACATCTCCGTCAATCTGTCGTAAGGGTATAAGCGGTTACTTTACTCTAACTGTGGAACAGAGAAACAAGGTCAGATAATTACCGCGACATAGATAGGTTTGTCGGAGTCCGTCCCGCCATACTGTGCAAGTCCTGCTTCAGTGAATAGACGTTGAGTTGGCTGGAGAATGGGCTCTGTATAAGATACTGTGCGCGCGTCAGAGGAATGTGCAAACTGACCGGGAAGTATGTCCTCAGCCGTATCCACTTGCCATCATATTCCCAAAGGTAGCTACCAGTGAAGAACTTTCCTCCCAGCGCCCCGAAAATGACGAGATACAAGATGAATCTCAAGACTACAACGACTCTAGTCTCTTGATTGGAATCGGTCTCATTTCCCCTCGTGTTCTCCTTGTCATTGGATTTGTGGCGTTTTGGTAATTCATCCGAGCGTGTTTCCTTCGGTCCCTGCCTGTTCATATCATATGTTTATAAGCCAATATTTACTATGCGAACTTTTTGACCAACGAGAGTGACCCAGGCTTGTCTAGTGCAGCTTTAGCCATTGCAACTCCGAGGGAATTTTTGAGTTCCTGAGTGTCTTCGATTGACTCTCCAGGTCGGAAAGCTTGAAAGAACGATACTTCCAAGTCAATTGGTAGTTTGAAGGAAAGAAGAGATGACAGTGGCACGTCATCTAGACTATAGTCTATTTATCGGCGCCTCGCCTCAAAACGGCAGAGTTATACTAAAGTAAAGATTCTTGTTTGTATTATTACTGATACCCAGTAAGTAGCAGGGGGTTGTAAGGTACTAAGTACTACATGTAAGATGATGATTCGACAAGAATGGCCTAGAGTGAAGGTCGGAAAAATAGAAATATATGCATAGGCAATTGTGCATGCAGGACCACCACGGGGAATAATGAAACACGGAAAAAAGGTAGATGATGATTAAGTGCGGTGAAAAAAAGGAAGGAAAATAAGCCCCCGGGGTTGGACGTGCCGAGACGTGTAAAAATGCAATGAACACCGAAAAAGAAAAAGATTGAGCATATTGATGATAGTGGAAAGGGAGAGAGAGGGGCAAGTCATACGCGATAAGATGCATATCATAGCGAAACACCAGACGTCCAAAGCAGACCATGCAAAGAGAGGAGAGAGAGAGTGCTCTAGGGAAACCTTACGGCGATGACGATGTAGCTGCGTGCGGTTGCTGCTGTCGGTGTTCACGCTCACTTGCTTGTTGTGAGATCGTGATGTAAGCACCACCCGACTCCTCGCTAGTGCCCAGGCCCGGAGGCTGGGAAGGAGCAGAGGACAGCAGCCGAACGTCGTCGTCAGTAGGGTCAAAGTCCTCAACCCAATTGCGCATGGCAAGGAACTTGGGAGTTTTGATGAACTTTTGCAAAAGAAAAAAAGTCAGCGAAAATAGCAAAGTTGCCTCGAGAATAGGCCGTACCTTGGGAACAGAGTCTGTAGCCATCAGTCGGAAGACATGCATTTGAATTCGCTCGTACAAGCGGATCATGGTCTGGAGTTGAGTGGCGTTGAACGCATTTGCCTGTTCAGGTTCAACCTTGCCGGCGAAGGCCTTGCCCGTTAAACTAGTGACCACGTCCTCCAGATACTTGACGAGCTCGTTCCTGAGGCCGTGGTCAATGTTCAGTTCGCACGTACTTGACGGAGCTAAGTACGTGTTGTAAATGACGAATGCTGTGGTGATCAAGGATTCGTGGTGTCTCTCCATGGCGGCTTGGCCAGGAGTCGCACGAGAGCCAGATCTGGGAGGAGGGTTCACAGCGACGGCACTAGATGTGATGTTGAATTTACGCTTAAAGTCCTGAACGTCGAGCCAGAAGGATAAATTCTCCTCGCAAAAGTTGCTTCGGAGGAACTCGCGGAAGAGCGACCGAAGGCTGGGTTCTTCTAGAATATAGTTTAATCGCTCGGTATTGCTCTCCTTGGGGTTCTTCTTCTCCGTCGCCTGGTAACTAGCGTTGAGCTTCTCCGCCATAGAGATACGACGGTGAATCTTGGCATCGCTACCCTTCTTCTCCCCACCTTCAGCGACATTGTCGACGGAGGACCGCTCAGTGGTGCTGAGGTTGGCAGAAGAAGCATTAGGAGAGTCGTGATGACCAAGAGGCCGATCCCAGTGAGCAACGCGGCGCCCCTCGTCCGTAATCTTGTAGATAGCCTTGGCAGTGCAACGGAACTCGCCGTGTTGCTGTTCACAAAGATCTCCGTTGAGCTCGAAAACAAGACAGAAGAAAATGATACACGCACGCTAACGGGAGAGTTTCCACCTGGTGCAGAGCCTCGCACAGTGAAAATGATTGCAGAATCATTGTTCTTTCTCTTGTCGCTGACCAAAGTGATCAGACCGAAACGAACGAATTGTGCAGCCATCTCTGCGGCTTCTTCCCTTCCCACTACTGACGTGAAGTCACAAAGCCATTCGAGCGCAGTGACTGCAGCAAAACAGTATTTATGATTCTGCTGACCCTTGCCGAGTAAGGGTTGAGCACGCTCTGTGACGTCCATCAAAAAGACACCCTTCGACCGCTCGTTGTAACGCTGGAAAGCATCCTGTGGCTGAGTCGCCTGAGGAGGATAATTGGCTTGACGGCCGACAAAACGACGGAAGAGAGCAGTGATAACAGATTGTGTGACAATGATCTCGTCGTCAGCTGATCGTCGCTCGAGATGAAGCAGTTTTATGCAGATGGGCTGGGTGACGAAGACGTCCTGGAGGTGATCAGAGTTGATACCGTTTTTAGTGATGAATCGCTCCAAAACGTGGAGACCCTTTGGCGTAAGGACATAGATTCCTCTGTCCTTGAACAGGTTGGAAGAGGGATCCGCAGCATTCTCGATAAGCCGAGCGTCCATAAAATGCTGGCTCATCGCCTTGGCCATATCTCTGGTCATGGAGAACGTGGTTGTAGTAGTCGTAGTCACTACCCGTGAAGGTTCTCTGGGATCCGGCCCACGATTTGACTGCGAGAATTTGAGGGAAGCCAAGTTCTGCGCTGCTTCATCCCTGTAGAAATATGAGAAGGTTATCTCAAACTAAAAATGTAACCACGCACGTAGAAAACGAGTTTGCAAATGTACGGAAAAACTGTTTGTGGGACGAGAGCTGCAACGATACGATAAGGGTAGCAAAGAGGTCCAGTGTGTCCTTACGCTGCCTGTCAATATCGAATTGTAGACCAGATAACGCTGGAAAAAATACCTTGAGAAAAGGTCTCCCGCGTTTTGTAGTCTTCATCATATGAGATGATGCCTGTGGGTCGGCGGGTCCCATGTTGAGCAAAGATTATAGGGAATAACAAAAGATAAAAAAAGGTATGAGCTCCTGGAGGTATTAGAAGGAAATTAGAAGACGAAAGACGAAGGAGCAACGCAGGCCCAGGAGGATGATGATGGGAGGAAATAAAGAGGTGGGAGTTTCGGCTGCAGCTTGACAACGCTCACAAGTCACACGCTTAAAATCGATCTACGACACGAGGTTGATGGCTTGTTAAAACCCCTGAAAACACGACCAAATTGGGATATTTTGTATTCTTGGAATTTTCCTCTTCAACCAGCATCATTCTACTGCCCAAACTGTTCTTCCTTTCGATTCTGTTCCTTCATTTTTCTTTCAAGAATTTTCAACTCAACTGCAAGCTTGAACGGTTAGCCGGGAGGCAGTCTGTCCGAAACCGAAGCATGCGGAATGAAAATCGCGCAAAAATCGCTATGATCGGTTCTTGCGCCCCCTGTGCAAAACTAGACCAGTGCTGGTGACTGGCATAGAGCTCGGGTTCGGGCTCAGAGTCAGGATGCACTAAGTACCATTGCACCCTCCTCACATGGCTTGATCAAGGTTGGTTACTCAAGGTGCCACGGTTGTGTGTGCGTGGATCTTCTCGGAGGTTCGTCGATCTTTCCTCATCATCTAGACCACCATACTTATCTGCGTCTTTGAATTCAACGACCTGACGATCTGAAGATTCCTTTCTCAGCCTAAGCTTTACTTTCCTGGTATGGCTGCATACGTCAGTCCACTATTAACTAACTAGACACTTTTTCGAGAGGTGTGCCAATCCCATCTCCTGAACCTGATCATCCGCCGGAAGCGCATATCTACACTTCCGTACCGTTACTCCGACTGTCGCAAATAATTGTCATAGCATCCCCGGCCTTTAACGTTTCATTGCACTTTGCAGCAAGAACTTGAAACTGTACCAGGTACTCATAAAGACAATGATCCGCAGGTCGGCTGCTTCTCCGACGTGTTTAGTACGGGCGTGCTCTTGAGTCCAAAATCGCCGTATGCGGTACTTACACAGTGATTTTGGGCAGGGCTCTTCGAGCCTCGTCGGCGGAAAATCGCGTCGCTACACTTTGCATTGGAAACTCTCCGCGTCAACAACACGTTTATGCATACCATACGGTCCCGTCGAGTCCCAAGTCCCGTCGGAGCAGCGACTATTCAATTCAACAAGTACAATCTTTTGAATTATTCCAATTTTCAGTATCTGCACCCGAAGCATCTGTATTGATACATACATATGTACTCATTGAAGGAGACTTGTGTTACTGCAAAATCAGCGCTGCCCTTGAAGAAATGGTCGAAGGTGTGTTACAGCTTGCAATTACATTTCCGATTTACCTGCCGAAGCCCGTCTACCCTGTCTCTCAGTATCGGTGCATAATTTCACTGCTGCTGCCTTGAGCCTTGAGGCAGTTGAGCTTGCTAACGATCTTCCCGGTAGATGATGGTTGCGCAGGTGCTTCTCCTTTCATGCAGTCTTAACTATTTATTCAATTCAATACCGTAAATTCTTCAGGACCCAAGTTCTCAGAATCCTTCCAGCTTCCAGCATTCGATGAAGGAGGTTCATTACAGTTCATTACTCTGTCGAAGGCAAGCTGCAATCTCACTTGTCGACGGTCTGCCCTGTTTGAACGCTGTTTCTCCTGTTTCTCAGCATTCTTAATATTATTTATTTATTTACTATAGAAAGCTCCAAATTTACCGCCCTTGGGCCTTGAATAATATATTGTAAGTAAAAGGTGTGTGTTGCAAAGCTGTTATACCGGCAAACCCCGTCTACTGTCCAAGTCTACCCTGTCCCTCAGCATTCAGTACATAATTTTGCTGCTGCTACGCGGCCTGGCCTAGACACATGGTGAACCTGTTTATACGCGATGCAGGCCCAGGATCTTACCGGCGGTTGCGGGCCTGCTTCCGTTCCTCCTTTCAAGTTTCTTTTCACCGGGGTCTTCATTGAACATGACTCAAGTCAAACGAAGTCAGGTTCAATACAGGTTCAATATTGTATGTACATACATTGTGACATACATGCAGTATTCCCGCCGCTGTAGATACATCTGCAGACGACATACGACTCGGGCCTATGCCGCAATGACTCGCGGAATCTGGAGAGAATGGATGGCGAAAGCTGAGGATGCAGCGGTAGGCAGCGGTGCAGTGCTGAAGTACTTCTATAGGAGATGCTCTTTATGGTTAGATTGTCTGATTTTGACCCTGTTCATTTAGACGTAGCAAACTCAATCGATTACCTGTAGGCTGTGGACTAACTTAAACAGTCTACTGGACTAAATGACTGCATAGGCTATTTATGCACTGTCTCTAAGATACATACCGCCGGTCAACCATTTTCTGCGAGTCAAAGCCAAGCTCAGCATTCCGAAACACGTTGAACACTGTATCCAGCAGACGAATACTTATTAGGAAACATGCTGCCTCTTCCGACAGTATGCGAGGTACTTAGATGATTTGGCACTGGCAGTGGCAAGACTCTCGAGCCTGGCAGAACGCTAATAGTTACCAGTGCACAAACTACGGCCGCCGGCTCCTACGCCACACGGCGATGTCGCGGTTGCAGGGAGTTATAGCTGGAGAGAGAGATATCATGATACAGCTCAGATATACTCTTTGGCCCTGCAACTCAACTTGAACTTGAAGAATCTAGCTTTTTCTAGACAAGCTTCAGGCTACCAAGGGGGTATTTATGTAACAAGCCCTGCATAAGTGACACTGTCATCCTCCACAAAACTTTAAATCACCTCCGATCCATTGCGAAAACATTCAACTTCAGAATAAATAAGATTCGAAACTTCATTATTTCGTTATAGTCAGTGGGAGGGCGGAGTAGCCTAGGCCTTGCGCGAAATGCCGTTCGTAATGCATTTTCCGGATATCTCCTTGATTTAAATTCGGTTCAGAGGGTTGAGTAGGTCTCGCTCACAGTTCGAGGGCACATCCCTTAAACGGTGACACTTCTCTATCCCTATCCGTCTGGAGCCACATAGGTTGGGCCTTGCATGGATCGCATTTACTTATTGTACTTGCAAAAAAAAATCACTTTATCATTGGCGCACACTATATAAGTATTTAAGTTCTCGAAATTTGATGATTTCGTTGTAGTCAGCGGGAGTACGGGCGGAAGGCATTTGCGCGAAACGCCTCCATAATGCATTTTATCTCGGGTGGTTGGGATTTACTATATAGGTTCGCTCAGAGGCTGTCAAGGACGGCGTCCGATCGCGATTCGCGGACGCCGGATAACTCAGGTTACTGTACGCCGCAGAAAAAATCCCTTCTAGCAGTGGAAAAAACAGTTACCAGGACAGCTCATTACTTAACTATCAAACAAAGATGCGAGTTGGAGTCTGCCAAGTACTCTTCCATCCTCGACCGACTCGGACGGGCGCGTTGCTTGGGCGCCAGTAGTGAGCGTGACACATAGTCATGTGACTGTTACGATAATCTGTTTAGCGCTCGCGTCTCCTCCCGTTCCGAACGGCGAACAAGGCCAGTAGTTTTCTGTCACAGATTCAAGCTCTGTAATAATCTCTAGAAAGCCAGCTATAGGACAGGTAATGGGAGACTCAATTATCCTCCAAATTTTCCGTTCATCGATTCTCCGAGTCTAGTAGTGTGCCATTCTTGCTAAAGGACCCGTCTACTCAGAGCTGCTTTAGCGACATCAATTCATGCTCACTTGCATTCTTACTTGAAGCATATATGGACAATGGACATTAATGTGAGTTTCTCGCGGTCTAAATATGTTCTTCAATTCATCTACGTGCATGTGCGCAGGACTCTGCGGGGATTCAAGCACTACTTGAACAACTTAAATCTTCTCAAGCCTGGAAGGATGCTGTTGCATCTTCGGATACGATTAATGAAAATGAAAGCTTTCAACAACACAATGTGGATGATGCATCACAGCCGAATCCTCCCACTCCTTCAGTCTCCGTCGCGACACTTCTTTCTCAACTGCAAGCGGAGCCTTATTCAGATGCAACAACTTCTCAAGATCATACTTTTGATTCGTTTCTACCGTTGTCTCCACCCCATCCGGCGACTCCCGGGCAAAGGGCCGATGACTCTCGATACTTGACATTTCACCAAGCACTTCCGGTGATTGCAGGCCTATCTGAGGACCCAAGATTCAGTAAAACTTTGAAATCGGTACGGTAGAACTGTAACTTCTCCTCATATTGGACTCATCGGTCTTTTCACAGATGAAGGATGAGCAGAACGCCTTGGAAACCCGATTGTGGGAGGAACGAAAGGCGATCCTTGCAAAGTATGAGGAGAAGATCAAGGTAGCGAAAACAAAGTGCTATTGATTTTCTTAACGCGTCAGAAATAGTTCATGAACTTCCTTTTCGACTTTAGAGCAACAATGATTGGATCTGGGATCTCTAAACATGAAGCCAAAGTTCGTGAAACAAGTTCTTTGGCCATAGCTAAACCTTCCTGACGATCTCTTTAGATGTTGTCAGATGCTTTTGAAAAAGAACTGAAACGCTTTGACATGGAAAGAGTACTTCCTGCGTGGGATGGGCTAGTACTGCAACAACAAGAAGCACTCGCCCAAATGGGTGTACCGACAATGTTCTCCACGACAGACCCGTCACTGAGAGAGGTATGATCCATCCGTGTTCGCCTATCAATCCTGTACTTAATCTGAGTTTTGAAAGAAACAACAAAAGATGATTCAGGTCCTTGATGGACTAATATCTTGAGGTGAGGCTCTTGAGCAGTATTGTCCAACAACCAATAATATCATACATGTCTGACGAATTTCAATCGAATATCCTCTATCTTCTAATCGGTTTGCAGTCTCGTGTTTCACCCAGAAATGCGGTTGCTTTCGCTTCCCCCTAAGAAACCTCTCGTCGTATCATGGTGAGCAACTTGGATCAGTCCTGATTATTTTTCATCATGTTAGCCCCATATGTATCGCGGACCGATCCCGACGGTGATCGGCGGTCTCTTTCATTTTTTCTTTCCTTTAAACGCCCAACACGGCTTTCCTCTTTACCTTTTCCACTTCTTGATGAAGAGAACGCTTTTTTGGCATGCCCTACGTCGATATCTATAGCAAGGATGACTACGCGTCCATCTTCTACACCACCAACACAGAGTATAACACTGTCGGTGGATTCGACCCAGAAAAACCTACGATTATGATGCTTCATCCGACATTTCTGGACTCGACCTGGCTCACCGAACAATTCGCTGACCATCGACTCGGAAGTAATTTCAACCTCATAGCATTTGACATGAGAGTAGCTGGAAAGTCGACGTGTAGGACAAATGGGAAACATGATTCATGGGTCGAGGCGGCGGACATTGCGATGTGCTGTCAGGTGTGTACTTGAGCTTCTCCTATGTTCATCCAGCTCTGATGCTCGCCACATTCAGACCCTGCAACTGCCACCATGCCATATTCTTGCTTGCGAATACCTGGCTGTCAACTGCGCATTGCGCTTCGCGATATTGTACGTCTGCAAAATAATCAGTTCTCCAGTCGACCTAACATTTCTGGAAGATTCTCGGAAATGTGCTTGAGCTTGACGCTGTGCAATGTCCCAGCACCAACAGAGTGCGCCCGTTGTCTTATCCCCGTTTTTATAATTACTCAATTATTCTTCCCGCGTAGAATGAAATGGGTCTTCAATGCCTACGATGAAATCATGCAGACTTGGTGTTATGCAGAGGATTTAGAGTCGTTTGAACATGTCACAATGGAAGCGAGTCGATTTTTGATAGGACCAGTGCGCATCTTTCTTCTTCGGTATCGATCGTATGGCTGAAATAACCTCCCCAGGATTGTGACCCTGACTGCGGGATGATGTGCGCACAAGACCTTATCTTGGCATGGCGTTTACTAACGAGGTATCTCCAGCTCGTCGAATACTGGGAGATCAACTTGCCGCCCTTCCGTCGAACGCGTATGGTGGAGCAAATGAACGTTTTGCTGAACGTGAGTTCAACATCCCGAATCGTAAAGGGAATCGTCTAACGGATCAACAGCGAACGCCGCTGAAATCATACATGCTCAAGGAGATAACTCAACCTGTCTTGATCATCCATGTCAGTTCTCTACATCCCGTCAGATGTGGGTTTATTACTGATCTGTATATGTTACTAGGGCGAGCGCAATGAGGTCTGCCCATTAAAATATGCGGAGAAACTGGTCGCGGATCTAGTAAATGTCGAGGGTGGTGCAATATTGTATACCGTGAAAGGTGCGTATCGCCCAGTCTTGTCGGTAAAGCACCTGCTGATACCCCATGATATACGTCGATAGGTGGTGCTGGTACACTGAATATCGTCGCGGCCTCGATCACCAATCAAGTTTTCACAAAGTTCGTGTCAAGACTACCACACCATAGATCAGATCTTGCTCCGAGTCCTATATCAAAGGAAGAGCGAATGACCGTCGCGCTTAGCAAATTGGCGCAACTTGCGGGTGATTCGTCCATTGCGCTGCGGGACCCTTTATCGCCGCTATCGTTCTCGTGCCTACCTCCCGACGTGGTTCAAGGACAGACAGAATCATTAACTCTGTATCGAAAGGGCGAATGGACTGCTTTTGATCCTTGTGGTCTTGATGGAAAGGCGGTTCGAAGGTGATTAACTCCTCTCCTACATCATCTTCTCCCTTTCCTCATCTGTTCTTGCTTCCCTTCGATAGATTTTCGGAAACACGAAAACAACATTGGTTCCAGGGAGAGAGGGACGGGATATCATATGCTGGCTGTGAGTGTTTTCTTCTCCTATAGGACTAATCTTGTATCTAATCCTTTCTTCCATCTTCCATCTCTCAACCCGTCACAACCATACTTCTATCTTATGTTACCTTTCCTAGCTTCATTATCAAAACACGGGAAGCAAGACGCTGAACCATTCGAACGATCATTGCCTCTTCCTCAATCAGAGCCTGTCACGGTTGATCTCGCGCACCAAGGTCGACTACGACGAGCGACAATCAGTCCCAGCTCGGTGGACAAGCACGTTATCAAAGGATCTATGGCCAAAGTGGTCAACTCGAATACGCCGAATACATTCCAGCGGCTACTGAAATGATATGTGGTGTTTGACTGCCTTGAAATTTCGCTCTATGGTTTAGATTTTCGGTTCAAGAGTGGACTACTCGTGCAGATTTATGGGAGTATCTTCAACATCTACATATGCTACATATCGTTATTCGCTTTCTCCGTTATCGCATACTGCAATTATCTATTTACATACAATCACTCTCAAACCTCACCCAAGTACCCTTCCCGCTCATTTGCTACTATCCTCATTGTTACTCCATCCCACTGTCTACCCCATATCAATGATCATTGGTTACACCCATCACCAGTCTATCCATCATGTTGAGCGCGCAAATGACATTTGCTCTATACTGCGTTCTATTCTTTAGTATGTATGTACCCAATCTAAACCTAAGTTATAACAGAAAACTATATCCGCCGATTACTGTATTCCTTCCATTCCGATCCGTACATGTTAGTAGAGTTGAAATAATTTTATCATCTAAAGGCTTCCCTCAGCCATTTTAGCCTTGTAGTACCTAACCATCTCCTCCAACCCCATACGCACAGTCCACCTTGGTTGCCACTTGAGCGACTCCTTGGCCCGGGTAGTGTCCGGACGACGCTTTTGGGGGTCATCATTAGGTAGAGCTTTGTAAACAACCTGGACCTGGCGACTAGGCTTATCCCCATCCTCGGCCTGAACCTTTTCAACAATTTCCCGAACGAGCTCGGCAAAATCTCCGATAGTGAATTCGTCTCCGTTTCCAATGTTCACGGGGCGAGTCTCGTCAGAGTTCATGAGACAGATGAGGCCGTCCACGAGGTCGTGGATGTATTGGAAAGAGCGGGTTTGGGTTCCGTCTCCGTAGACGGTGAGATCTTCGCCCTTGAGTGCTTGGACGATAAAGTTGGATACGACACGGCCGTCGTAGGGGTTCACTGGAGAAGAACAAACTTTAGAAAGAGATCTGGTATGAAGATCATTGGTACGTACTGCGAGGACCGTAGGTGTTGAAGATACGTGCAACGCGAACATCGACACCATCCTGGCGGTGATAACCGTAGGTCAAGGTTTCGGCGACACGTTTGCCTTCATCGTAGCAAGCACGATCACCGATCGGGTTGACGTGACCCCAGCTGCAAATAATATTAGTCGGAGTTGACTTATGGGTATGAATATAAACGTACTAGTCTTCGGGCTGAGGGTGGACCTCGGGGTCTCCGTAAACCTCTGTACAGTTCATTAGCCACGGGATGCGGTTGTGGGTCGGAGATCGCTTACCAGAAGTACTAGAGATGAGGAAACGGGCCTTGGTTCGCTTAGCGAGACCAAGCATGTTGAGAGTACCCATAAAGGACGTCTTGACGGTCTTGACAGCATTAAACTGATAGTGAGGAGGAGATGCAGGGCAAGCCAAGTGGTAAATTTCTATCGAGAATGATCAGTGAAGATTCCAGGCAGATAAAAGAAAAAGCGGACGTACGGTCACATTCAATCATGAAAGGCTCTACAACATCGTGACGAACGAGTTCAAAGTTGGGATGACCGACCCAATGACTAACAGTGGTTCTCGAACCAGTGAAAAAGTTGTCAAGGACAGTAACGTCGTGACCAAGGAGCATCAGTCGGTCGACGAGGTGAGAACCAACGAAGCCAGCGCCGCCAGTGACGAGGACCCGCTTACGCTGGGAAGGAGCCAGGAGCTTGACTGGAGGGAAACGAGCCAGAGTGGTGTAAGAGATGGAGTTGTGCTCGGGGTAGTAGATAGATTTCGACTGGTATGGGGAAAGACCCTTTGTGAACTGGGCGTGATGCGGACCCTCATCGTCAGGGTTGAGTTCATCGTTAGGTTTGGCCGAAGAATAATGAGAACGAAGGTACAAGGAGCGTAAATCGTCAATAGGAACCTCGCTGTTGAACCCAAATCGGTCAAATCCGACAGAAGTAATCTCCTGGCCGTTCTTATCGAGGACTTTGACCTGGAAGATATTAGGTATTTTGAATAAATAAAAGAAGAAAAACATACAGCGGAAGAGGGCATGATGATGGTACTGAAGAAAGAAGTACTACTGTATCGGGCCCTTTATAACAAACGAGTTGTGTACGGAAGCTCCTGTCCAAGTTTTTTGATCTGCGGCGTCGGACTCGACGCGACATTTTTTTTACACTCTCACGTTCATTACTTCTTCCATGCCTCGCGCCGCTGCCAGTGCAAAACCATCGGGCAAGTCCCGTCATGATCCCTTGCTCGTTCAGCTCGATGAGGACCAGCAAGAAGCAAAATATGGACGGATATCTCAGCCCGGAAAACGAAAAAAATCAAGCCAGAAATCTGTGCAGGATGACGAGAATTCGGAGGTAGGTTTTTGCCGTTCAAGCAAGGATGCAGTTCATATATACTCCTTTTCTCAAGGTCGTATTAGATCCAAAAACTTCGAGGCGTATCTTTGAACTGGCCAAAATCCAACAAGATGAATTGGATGCACTAGACGAAGAACAAGAAAAGACGGAAGAAAGACGAGAACGATCCGCAAGGATCATCAATGATGAAGAAGACGATGAGGATAGCGAAGATATGGAAGAAGTAGACGAGGATGTAGAGGAGATTTTCGTATGTTCCCCTCGAATAAGACTAGCATCGATATCTAAACATCCTTCAGGAAATAGACTCAGGAGATATGGAAACTCTAGACGCATTACTGCCTCACAACGCCGGCGAACGAAAAACTTTGGCAGACATCATTTTTGCTAAACTTGACAGTACTAATGAAACTCAAAACGCGGCTGTTATACAAAAGGTACAGCAAGGTGAGGAACGAAACCCAGTTCGCTACATTCATCTGTTAACTTTTGACAGATCGCACAAAACCCGATCCAGCATTGGGTCTTGACCCAAAAGTAGTGGAAGCGTACACAAAGTGGGTGATTTCTTTGACTGTTCCCTCATCCGTACTTATTCCCGATTAGATTGGGATTATTCCTTCAAAAATACAAGTCTGGCTCTCTACCGAAACTATTCAAAGTTATCCCTACTCTCCCTGCATGGGCTCGTATCCTCGCCCTCACAGAACCCGAAAACTGGTCGCCTCATGCCTGCAGGGCCGCAACTAAGATATTCATTTCGACCATGAAGCCTCCGCAAGCACAGCTATTTCTCAGTGTTGTTCTTCTCGATGCGGTCCGGGAAGACATACAGGAGAACAAGAAGCTTAACGTACAATATTATGAGGCGTTGAAGAGAGCTCTGTACAAGCCCGGTGCGTTCTTCAAGGGAATCATTTTTCCTATGCTGGAGGTACATTTTTAATATGCATTTTCAATACTCGAATTCACCCGACTATATTCTAGCAAGGATGTACCTTGAAGGAGGCTGCGGTTATTGCATCCATCCTCTCCAAGGTAAAAATACCCGTATTGCATGCGTCTGCTGCTTTGTTACGGATAGCCGAGATGGACTATACAGGTGCCTAGTTACTGCCTCTTTTTCTCGATTCTTTCTCATCCCAGGATCTATTTTAATGCAGGTCCCAACTCTCTCTTCATCCGTGTTCTCATCGACAAAAAGTTTGAACTACCGTATAAAGTCGTCGATGCCCTAGTCTTCCACTTCATCCGGCTCTCGAACACCTACAAGGCCCGTAATCGTGGAGAGTCTGACCGTCTTCCGGTTTTGTGGCATCAGAGTCTGTTGGTATTTGCGCAACGGTAAGAGGAGGTCGTTGATTGCTGAGTTGTTAAACTCATTTTCCTGTACCAGGTACGCCTCTGATCTCACGCCGGACCAGAAAGACGCTTTGCTGGATGTTGTGCGAGCAACGCCGCATGCGCAGATTGGCCCTGAAGTCAGACGTGAACTGGTCAATTCCGTCGTGAGAGGTGCACCGAGGGAAACTGTGGATGGAGACGTCGATATGGCATGAGTGAGGGGTACGATTTTCCTCTGTATTTAGTCCCGTGTACTCGTACCTTTCACTATCCATCCATCCATGCTATTTCTTCCAACTCTCTGCAGACGGCCCGCCAAGACGACCGCGTTAAACATCACATGCGCTAAAAAGTCGACCTTCTTCGTTATGTGTGGCATTAGAAAGTCTCAACCTGACCCAATTTTCCGTTCTACCAATCACTATTCTTCCGAGCTATGAAAATGAGCTAGAATGCGCATGATTTAACCAACTGGCTTCTATTTTCTAGTTCTCCTTATCCCCCCCAAGTTGACCACCGACAGAATGCTCGTTCACACTCGAGTCGACACTATTCTCCTCCTTGCCTCCTCTTTAGCCGCATTGGTCACTGCGATAACTGTACCAACGACGGCTCCTTCAACTGCCTCTACTATAGATAGCTCTCTTGTTGCCGTTTCACTGGAATTTTTTGCTTTCCCTGGTTACACCAACCTAGTATCCACCGGAACATGCTTGGCGAATCTACAAAACCTACGCGGAGCACCTGTTGCGATTCGAATTGGTGGTACAACTCAGTAAGTTCAAGTTATAAACTTCACCAGGCACTGTCGTCGATGAACTGAGAACTGACGATAATCCAGGGACCGTGCAACCTATGATCCCACTCTCGCTACCCCAGTCAGCTTCACCGTCGCCAGTCCAACAGATGCTCCGACTTCACTCACTTTTGGACCTTCCTTCTTCACGCTTGCTGCGAGTAATCTAGATGGCAATGTCACTGTTGGACTTAATCGTCAGCTCAATAATCAAGCCAATACGCTATCTGCTGCTGTACAAGCGAAGGAGTCGATTCCTCAGCTCTATGCGATTGAACTCGGTAATGAACCTGATTGTATGTTTGTTTATCTTCTTCCCTGTATCAGCTCATTCGACGCGATCCTTGGCAGTGTATGCATCTACATCTCCAATTGTACCTTCTACGGGTGGAGTCAGAGTGCTGATGCCGCAAGTGAGGCAAGTTGGTTCAAGGCTATAGCACCATCTGTGAGTCGTCTTGCTATTATGCATATGTGCTCGGATGATTTTAACTTATGGCCGTATTCACTAGGTTGGCAACATATTCCAAGCTGCAGTTTACATTTCCTGGCGTACAGCTCCTACTATCCCACTACTAGGAACGAGTATCAGCAACGTAAGAACTGTGTCGGAGCATTCATACCCCCAGTCAGCGTGTAATGGAGCTACTACAAACTTGCAGACTTTGATGAGTCACTCGTATGTTTTTATCAATGTTCCTCGCCATTTATTAATCAAGACGCCTTTTCTTCGTGCCGTATCAGTGGTATTGTGTCCTATACAAAAGGCTTCGCAGCTGATGCTGCTTCTGCACATGCAGCTGGCGTCAGATACTTCCTAGGCGAAACTAACTCTGGTGAGCTCGAACTTTCCGCTTCCATGAAAAAATTGGGCATGGCTAAATCAATACTATCGCAGCAACATGCGGTGGAGGTGGAATCAGCCCTACTTTTGGTGCCGCACTCTGGATCGTTGATTATGGTTAGCCCGTCTTAATCTATCTCCATCGAATTTTGACTGGAGAGTTCGTTTCCTACTACTTAGTTCTCCAGGGAGCTCTCAATAGCGTTGAACGGTTATACTTTCACCAAGGGACTATTGGGGATTGCGTAAGTTCTCATCAATGCGCTGGAATTCACTTGCATTGATAATGGGCTCAATAGCAATACTGTTGGTGGGGTCAGTGAGTAGCACACATTCTATACCACCACCGTTGAAGATTCGTACTAACATGGAATCTATAGATTCACAACTGGTGCTCCATTCTACGGGGCTTATTTCGTCAATGAATTCCTCGGAACTGACGGAGCGAAAATCGAAATGCTAGACAATGGCACTGGCGCAGTCGCGTCTTACGTGCTCTTCAACTCTGCAGGAACCCCTGTGCGCCTCTTGGTATACAACTCCAACTACTTCGATGGAACCGGCACGCGTTCAAGTACGTCGGTCTCATTCACAGGTGGAGGAATACCCGCCAGTGGTACGGCGACTGCTCTGCGTCTCACTGGACCCAACGCGACATCTCGAGTGGATGAGGGCGGCGTGGTTACAATCGGGGGAGATTTAACGGTATGTAGAGTATTATCCATCGTTTTTATGACGGAGAAACTGATTGAACTGGATCTAGTTTGACGGGGACTGTAACGCTGTCGGAACTCAAACCAGAGAAAATGTGGTGGTGACTGGTAGCACTCTGACAGTCACTGTTCAGGCTTCCGAGGCTCTGATTGTATATTTATGAACAAATTTAGCGGTTATTCAATTGTAAAAACTTAATGCTATGAGCCTGCGTATTTGAACACTGTTTTGCTTAAGCATGCCCAGAAGATTTGCGACGTGTAGCGATTCGGATGGAAGTCGACGGTGGACATTTATCTCATGTGTATACAACTTTAAGATGATAGAACTCTGCGCCAGACTTGACCTCAACATTCATCCAGCTTTTGATGCCTATCTTAGATGATCCAAGTGAAGTTCATGTCTGAATCTTCCATTCTCATGATATGGGCTATCTTTATCAACGAGCTAGTTCCGTGACCCAGACCCTTATGCTTCGATTACCTGGGATACATACTATATAGGCAGGTGCCAGGAAACGATGCCGCATGTATTGTTCATGCAGCCTTTCATGTCTGACTTTTCCATTCTCAGGATATGGGCTACCTTTATCAACGAGCTGGTTTCATGACCCAAGCCCTTGCACCACGATACACTTGGGCCCATAATTGTACTGCATTAACTCGTGCAGGTGAGCAGAATTCGCAGACCATCGGCTTGAAAACTCTATCTTGATGTATCCTGCATTCCTTTAAATGCATCCAACCTCTTCAAAGCTGCTCACTACAAGCGATAACACGATCCTGACGATGATCCCAGTCGTGAACACCACTACTGTGACCGGTACCACAAACAAAGACAGTAACACCAACACCAACACAATTACAATTACAAACACTAATACCTTGACTGGCGTGAAGAAACCACCGTCTGCGGCAGTCCCTAATGTTCCGCCTCTCCCTAGTGGAACAAACACAGGGACCTCCACTAGTAATGTTAGCAGCGATACAAATACCAACACAATCACAATCACCAACACTACCACCATAACAGACTGTCCAACTTCCGGCACCTCCCGTCCGCAGACAGTGGGTGATAATGTGCGTATAACTTTAAGTACCCTATATCAATTCTAACACCTCTCCAACTGTCTTGTTGTACATTCTCGGCACTCATGTACACGTCTATATATTTTCAGGATGACGGCGAAGACAAAGAGCGAGGAGAGGGCTCTATGACAGCATTAAAGGAAGAGTAAACGGTAATATGGCCAATACGAGATTACCGTCATCTGTAATCTGATTTATCTAATCGATTAGGATGTAGAGGTCGCTCTGGGATAGTCCTTCGCGAATTCAGCAAGTCTGTAAATTTATTGTGCAGCATTGGTTTCGATAGTGTATTGATTTGTAATAGTACGAGGAAGGAAGGAATGAATTACATGGCACGGTCCCAGGAGGAACGCCGGTTGGACTACTTACCTCCATGGCAGATGTTATCGAAGTGGTAGACCTATTTTCGGGCACTTTGCGCACCCTGACGCTAAGTATGCCTGTCATCAACATCGATGATAGCTCGAAGAACCTTCTTTTCCCAAAAAAAAGTGAAGCACTTCTCACTGAGAGCTCCGCTTCTTGGCCACGAGCATGTTCTGCCTTGGCTTGAGCGTCATCTTCCTCTCCAGCCCCTTGCTCAGTTGTTTCTATCTGGCATTGGAGGGAGAATATCACATCCTATCATGTCACATTGATATTTGTGCAATTACACCGTAACAGCTCAGTCTTGTGTATTACAATCTACCAAAGACGGATGGTAAGTAGTTTCACGTCTGTAAATAAACCTTCGCTCATGCAGTTATCACTTGCAAAATATTTTGACTTGATCCATTTCAACAACTGTGGTCTTGTATGTCCCTTTCCCTTGATACACTCGATCTCAATCGCAGTCATCTTCAATGAATGTGTGAGCACTTAAGAGGCCAAAGCGTAACTTACTATTATTCAACTCTAAGCGCTTAGTGGTCTCTTTATTTCCGCCATTATCATGTCGGATACATCATCTCTCCACTCTTATGAGAGCCTCGAATGTTCTGCCACAAACTGGGATGCCATCCAAAAATATGTATCTACCGCATTGAATGCAAGATCCACCTTCCAAGAAAAGCACTCCAGCAGTTCAACTTGCTCTAATTCATTCCCATCGGATGGAAGATCAAGTGGTTGTTGTCATTCAAGTCCCACTGAACAGAGTCATACTGCAGCTGGACCAAAAAATACTGTGCAATAAAAGTTAGGATAAACAGAATGATAAAAGGATATCAGGGGAGCACTGCTTCTATTTGACTTATCTGTATCTATCTTTTTATTATTGAATTATTGAGTAAAGTAGATACTGTAGATAGTTCAACCTATCATGCATGAACAGTTTATATAGTACTATACCTTTAGATTTACTCCCTGCATGTTTGCTCAGGCTTTCTACTAATATACTGGAGTGAACTGAATGCACATATTCAGTTTATTCTAACAAGCTGTATCATCAAGAATCTCAACACAGTCATGCAAACAGAATTTTCATACAGATGTGAATTAAAGACTTAAAAAAAAGTACTTGGAGAAGAATTTCACAATCATCAATAGCACTAGTCAGTCCTCAATGCAATGGAACCATTCCTTCCCATATACACACCCAGCCAAGGAGAACTTTGTGTACCCTAGCCGAGATATAATGCACAAATTGTGAGGCCTCCATAATGGTTTGCAAAACTGAGGAGGAATCCAAATTATACCATAAGAACAATTGGGAAAGGTAATCCATCCATCACTTGACAGAGTCCAATTATTGGGTGCTAGATAGGACAATGTCAAAAGCCAAAAATTGACAGAAGATGTAGGAGAGTACCTTGTAGTAATGCATTGTGATTGGTGAAGGTGCTGGCAATTGGAGAATCAATAGTGACATTCCTGATCTCAAGCATCTTGTTGTCAGAGCCAGACACAATCCTGGTCCCATCAGGTGAAAAAGCAACTGAATGGACCCAATTATCATCACCCTGCAGAGCATCACCCATTTGAGCACCAGTAGTAGCATCCCAGATCCTGAGTGTCTTGTCATGTGAGCCAGACACAATCCTGGTCCCGTCAGGTGAAAAGGCAACTGAACTGACCCAATCATCATGACCCTGCAGAGCATCACCCATTTGAGCACCAATAGTAGCATCCCAGATCCTGAGTGTCTTGTCATGTGATCCAGACACAATCCTGGTCCCATCAGGTGAATAGGCAACTGAATAAACATAACTATCATGACCCTGCAGAGCATCACCCACTTGAGCACCAGTAGTAGCATCCCAGATCCTGAGTGTCTTGTCATCAGAGCTGGACACAATCCTGGTCCCATCAGGTGAAAATGCAACTGAACAGACCCAATCATCATGACCCTGCAGAGCATCACCCATTTGAGCACCAGTAGTAGCATCCCAGATCCTGAGTGTGTCATCAGCAGAGCCAGACACAATCCTAGTCCCATCAGGTGAAAAGGCAACTGATTTGACCCAATCATCATGACTCTGCAGAGCATCACCCATTTGAGCACCAGTAGTAGCATCCCAGATCCTGAGTGTGTCATCAGCAGAGCCAGACACAATCCTGGTCCCATCAGGTGAAAAGGCAACTGAATTGACCCAATCATCATGACCCTGCAGAGCATCACCCATTTGAACACCAGTAGTAGCATCCCAAATCCTGATTGTCTTGTCACTTGAGCCAGACACAATCCTGGTCCCATCAGGTGAAAAGGCAACTGAACTGACATAACCATCATGACCCTGCAGAGCATCACCCATTTGAGCACCGGTAGTAGCATCCCAGATCCCGAGTGTCTTGTCACTTGAGCCAGACACAATCCTGGTCCCATCAGGTGAAAAGGCAACTGAACTGACATAACCATAATGACCCTGTGGCAGAGCATCACCCATTTGAGCACCAGTAGTAGCATCCCAGATCCTAAGTGTCTTGTCATCAGAGCCAGACACAATCCTGGTCCCATCAGGTGAAAAGGCAACTGAACAGACCCAATCATCATGACCTTGCAGAGCATCACCCATTGGAGCACCAGTAGTAGCATCCCAGATCCTGAGTGTGTCATCAGCAGAGCCAGACACAATCCTGGTCCCGTCAGGTGAAAAGGCAACTGAATTGACCCAATCATCATGACCCTGCAGAGCATCACCCATTTGAGCACCAGTAGTAGCATCCCAGATCCTGAGTGTGTCATCAGCAGAGCCAGACACAATCCTGGTACCATCAGGTGAAAAGGCAACTGAATGGACGATATTATCATGACCTTGCAGAGCATCACCCATTTGAGCACCAGTAGTAGCATCCCAGATCCTGAGTGTCTTGTCACTTGAGCCAGACACAATCCTGGTCCCATCAGGTGAAAAGGCAACTGAACTGACATAACCATCATGACCCTGCAGAGCATCACCCATTTGAGCACCAGTAGTAGCATCCCAGATCCTGAGTGTGTTATCACCTGATCCAGACACAATCCTAGTCCCATCAGGTGAAAAGGCAACTGAATTGACCCAATGATCATGACCCTGCAGAGCTTCACCCATTTGAGCACCAGTAGTAGCATCCCAGATCCTGAGTGTCTTGTCAGCAGAGCCAGACACAATTCTGGTCCCATCAGGTGAAAAGGCAACTGAATAGACACCACCACCATGACCCTGCAGTGGATCACCTATTTGATCCCTAGTAGTAGCATACCAGATCCTGAGTGTACTATCTTCAGAGCCAGACACAATTCTTGCTCCATCAGGTGAAAAGACAACTGCTCTCACTTGATCATCATGACCCTTCAATGTTATCTCTGTCTTTTGACAATGTGCCATAGCCTCAATCTTCACAGTCCTTTTTATGTGAGGCTTACATTCCCAATTGTTGTGTGACCAGGGAATGATACTCAGATACAAATGTGGTGTTTGTCCCCTGACTTCACCAGTTGCAAATTGTACCAATAAATCCTGGAGGTATTTCATTATCCCTATTGCTTCTAATTTGGAATCAGCATATGCCGAAGTAGTTAATTCCTGCCAAAATTTTAGTCATCTATTCACTGAAGATCCTACCATGTGATACTTACCCCAAGCATGGAATCTATAGCTTCTCCACATTGTCGCAATTGGTCCAGTACACTCATGGCTTCAATCCAATATACTCCCTTCTCTTTCAAAAATTCATGCAATCTCTTCATAATCTTATCTTGGATTTTGCATTTGATCAAATGATAACTCCAAAACTGGCAACAATATTGCAATGTTTCTCCTATGTTTTCCTCAACTCTCTCCTGAAAATTTGGCACTTCCTTATCTGGTATGAATGATGAAGGAAGATTGCAGATGTTGAATCTCAACCTTTTCATTACAGTGAAACATCCAAATGCCAGTTTGAGATGCTGGGATGCAGAGGTATAAGTCACTCCCTGAACTGGTTTAAAGGTAGTAATAAAGTCTGGGAATGATGCATGAAAGGTAAAAATGCAGTTATTTTGATCTGAGATGTAGCAAACTGCTTGCAATCTTTCAATCAGATCTGTTACAAGATTCACATCAACTCCCAAAAGCTCAGCTATAGCATTGCATGTTAATGGCTTTCCAGCAGTAATGATTGCATAAACAATCAACCAATCCTCTTCTGTTTCCTCATTGGATAGCCCCTCTGCTGAAATTGCACCATTCATAATACCAGCATAAAGTTGCTTGAGATCCTCTGGGTTGTTTTCCTGTTGGAGTGACTGTATCAATCTTCTTTGTTGCCTTGCAAAACCTCTGACACTTTTCACATATTTAACTATTGTTGCTGCATAAATGAATAGCTTTCCTGATAATGATGTGAGCCGTTGGAGCTGTTCCTCTGCTAAGCATATCCCATTCAACTCAGTTTGAACATAATTGTATATATCTTCCTGAACCAGACTTTCTGCAACCTGATGGAGGATGAATTTGTTGATATGTGAAATTTCTGTAGTCTGTATTGGGTTATCTGAGTCCATAAGCTGTTGAATTGCCTGCTCAGGGCGACTAGTCATGAAAAACTTCAATCCAAGCAATTGTCTCTGCTGAATTGCTTCCACAAGTGGTTTAACTACTAGTGAAGCTTCATTGCATTCATCCAAAGCATCCACAATAAACACAGGTGGATGTACCCTTTGCTGGCCCTTAATGGCAGCTTTCCATGGTTCAATTAAAAGTGTTCTAAGTTGCTCCTCTGGCTTTCCCCTCGGAAGATCGGGATCTTTATCCAAAGCCTCCATAAGGGAAGCTGCAAATATTTCTGAGTACTTTGCCAGCTGATATGCCAGAGTAGGAATAATCAAATGATAGTCCCTGCATTCTGGAATCTGGCGGGAGCAAAAGAAAGTTCCAGCAAGTAGGCTCTCATCTTTAAGTTTCTTGCAAATTGACATTGCAATCGTGCTTTTGCCTGTTCCAGCCATCCCAGACATCCAGTACCCAAGTGCTGAATCAGGTTCGACACTGCTTGCCCACTCAATAATATTTGAGAGAATCACTTTCCTTGTGCCTGGACTGCATGACCTACGAGCATATGCAATGCCTAGATCAACATTGTAAAATGCCTGCCACGAGTAAGGAAGCTTTGTACTGATTTCCTGATAGATATACTTTCAGTTTGTTTCCACACTTTGTTTCATAATGGTCATTTACCTCCAAAAGTTTGTTCTGTTGTTGAGATCCATGATAAGAGATATTATATTGATCTCCTTGGACATGGTTAAAAGTTGAATCATGTATTGAAAAATCTCGAGCGTTCCGAAAAGACATGATCGTGGTTGATGTTCAAGCGATGAATATCACACTGTCACACTTCCCACAAGCAACTTGAGGGCAGGCTTTGAGTTCTGTCAGGCTCACGCCGCAGTTGTAATTGCTTCCTATTGATTTAACGGAGTTGCATTTCATTTCCAGTCTCCTGTGTAAGCGCGGCACGCCAAGTACCAAAGCTTTTTAAGCATGTACGCACTGTGTGTTAGTTACGAGCGAGCCAGGCAAGAGCTAGGGAAATAGATAAGGAACAGAACAACAAAAAGAAACTAAAGCATGCAATCATGGCAATGGACGATATGGATAAAGCAAAGCAAACGAGAAACGATGGAGTACGAGTCGATCGATGGCTGCTAAGCAAGTGAGTGAGTATGCGGCAGGCAAGACTCAGGGAGACTCGAGTATATGTATAAAGTAAGAAAGCGAGAAAGATAAAAAGAAATGAAAAGTGATGATGTTCGTCATAAACACGGGAGGACGAGCGATAGGACATGGGCCTCCCCCTGATCCTAATCCAACCCCCCGTATCCATATCCACGCCAATCCCAACACTCTGTGACATCCTCATCGCAATCTACGTCTACGCGTCTACGCCGGGAACATCAACATGGGCATCGGGGTCGAGGAAGACCTTGAGGGAGGACCAACAGGTGCTGGGGTTGGAGAAGTTGAAGGTGGGTTGTTGGTGGTGGGTCGAAGGGCTCCACAGGGCGTGAGGTAACGCGGACAATGCAAGATCTGCACCAGTACCCTTAGAGCCGTTAGCGCGAGCAGCGTCCGGGTGGGCGCTATAGCAAAACAAGGACCAGTAGCGTCAAGCCCAAACAGCAACGTCGAAACGGATGCTGAAGCAAGCCGGATAAGGCTGTTTCTATCGGTGTTGGTAAAGGTGAGCACGAGCAACGGCAAATATTGAAGGAGAAAACATATTCTGGTGCTGATGCTGTTGTACTGGGTGGTTCCCTGTGCACGTGGGCGAGAACGACGGCATGAGGATAACCATGAGTGATGATAGGACGAAGAGCTGGTACAAAGGCGAAAAAGCTCGAGCTTGAGAAGAGGGATACGACTATTTCTGCTGAGGCGTCTGGCCAATCAATGACCGAGAAGACGGAGGAGCAGATGTTTCATCGCCCTTGTATCAGCTGAACTCGACTCGTTGATAACTGGACCACTTCTAGCTGAAGTCGCAGGAGTCATGGTATTGTTTTCAAGAAGCTGGTCTTCCATTCGCTCTCCACCGCATGCACTGAGAAACCAAACCCTTCATAATCCTACTGAGGTTACGCGGTCGGTGCATCATGGGGCCAGGGTGACGAGTCTCTGGCACAGTTGACGACGCACAAGCCAGAGACACCGCTCGCGGTGGCAGTGGTGTCGGCGGCACTGGTAGTGTTAGTAGCACTAGTGCCGGAAGAAGACGTCGACTTCGCGTCGGTGTCGGCTCCAGCGGTTACAGAAGAGGTGTTGGTCAACGTGGTGTAAAGAATTCGTGTTACCGGACACCAACACAACTTTAGCAGGACCAGGGAGCATATAATCGTCGTAGACCTAGATTTCAATTAGCATACCATATCAGAGCCGAGAGCTAATTGATAAGACGCGCATATCGGTAAGGATACCCGGATTAGCATCGCTATACGCCCCAAGAAACGTCACCATCTCATTCTCCAACGGCGCACTAGTCCCATTACACATGCGGGATAAAATCTGCTCTTCATCCGCTTCCGCGAGTCCATGTCTGATGATAATTCCCTGGTGCGATGTTCGAAGGGATAGTGATGTTGGCTGGAGTACCAGAATTCATGGCATGAACGAGGTGTTGTAAATGCTTCCTGGGACGCGACCTTGTTCTTGGATTTTGAACCAAAAAGCGGTTGCAGGATTGTGAGCCGCAGGAGGTCATGTAGATTTGCATCGGACCTACATGGTGCATGGCGGATATTCCCGATTATCGTTTCGATGCCGGCGATGTGAGCTTGTCATGGGCGGATACAGTCTCAAATTTGGGAGGACGAGAGGTTAACGAGAGGAGGAGGATGGGATGGAGAGAGATGAGCCAAAAAAGCCAAACTGAACAGCCGTATTATACTGTAGCTAGATTCGGTGCCACCGCCATTCACAACTCAAGGAGGAGGTCGAGTTTATATAGTCCCGAATCATACTACTGGTGCATAGAGAGACTGAGAACCAATAAGAACTTGAAAAGAAGACGCGTAATCCAGACTGAACATATTCCAAAATCCACCATCAATGTTGAAGCATTTTTGACGTTGTCTTCAGCCGCAGCAAAGATCAATGGAGGCAGGTGAGAGTGTAGCTTCTTTGCGATGAGAATTCATGGTAAAACGACGATGAGACCCGAGAGTGCGAAAAATTCGACATACTTGCCATTGAGTCGAATTGCCTGCCGGTATGTGCCAAAATTTTGTTCTCTAACTTCCATCTAAAATACGCCTCGGGAAAACAGAAAACGAGGAAAGAAGCGAAAGTAGAAACTCAAGCCATTGTTGGATTGTAAGCCCACACAAGCTCAGGTTAAGTATTAGTGACTAGACGCCCGCTGACGCCCGTCGTTTGTCAAAAACGCCCACCTCCATACTCATGTTCAAACTCTCTGGCTCTGATCAACTGCTTCACTGGCCAGGAATACCTTATGAAACTGAAGAGATCGACCGGTATACTCTTGGCGGCTTTCACCCCGTACACCTTGGAGATGTGTTTAGTTCCGAAAAGGCAGCATATCGCGTCCTTCACAAGCTTGGGTGGGGCTCGTTCGCAACGGTATGGCTTGCTAGAACTGTACAAGAAGTAGAAATTTCCCAACATCCAAGTCATTATGCTGCACTGAAGATATGCGTTGCAAATGCCGACTCTAATCATGAAGTAAATGTCCACCGTCGACTTGCATCCGAATCGCTACACGTCGCAAATCTTCTGGACAGTTTCTCACTGCCTGGTCCGAATGGCACACATACCGTCCTTGTTTACAGTGTTTTGGCTTCCTTGGCGACCCGAGGTATATCGTCCTTCAAGCTTACTGTGGACGAACGCCGGTCGCTATGCTATCAACTCGTACAAGGCGTTGCATTCTTGCATCGGAATGGGGTCATTCATGGAGGTGAGTAATGGTGCTCTTGTTCCCTTATCGGTCTGACATGCTTCTTCACCACAGATTTACATATCCAAAATATAGGAGTTTCCCTACCGATGTTGGAAGAGCACTCTGAACTCGACCTCCTCGAAGACTTTCAGCCGGATCTCCATGTTGTACTGCATTGCAAGCTGCACCCATCACCCAAATCACTCCCTAAATACCTCTTACCACCAATCGACATCGCAGATTACTTCAAGCCACGAGGACTAGCCTCTCCGCAAATGGCCGGTGTTTCTGCTCAGATCATGGATCTTGGAAACGGTAAGTGGATCTTCTTCCGAGGTGCTCACCTGAAAAACCTCTCGGATCCCTCCAGCTGCGATTATTGGCCAGCCTCTACGACCATGTATTACACCTCCAAATGTATGTGCGCCTGAAGTCATGTTCAAGGTAGTAACCTCGGAGTCTTCAATCGCTTCTCCGACATTCGCGAGTGATATCTGGTCTCTCGCGTGTGTTGTAAGTAATCGCTTCATCATCTCAATGGCTTCTACTTACTCATTAAGCCTAGTTATTCCATATAGCAGCCGGCGCCCAGGTTTTCGCTCGTGCATCACCAGACATCGCCCACCTCCAAGCCCTGGCGAAGTTGTGCGGTGAAATGCCCTCGGAATGGCAGAAATATCTACCCGGACTCGAAAGTGGTATGTACTAACCTAACCAATTCCGAGTCGTCATTGCTCTACTCCACCTGAACTAACTGCAATAATATTGAAGAGTTGTCCCCAGCGACGACAGATGCGGAATGGCGAAGGCGATTAGGGAAGAATTTCAGAACGGACAAGTACTTTGAGCAACTGGGCGACTTGATGAAGTGGATGCTGAAGATGGATCCTGCGGCACGGCCTAGTGCAGAGGAAGTGCTGCAACATCCATGGTTTGACCAAAGTGGGAGGCACGTCGAACGGACGGAAGCTACCGAGGCATGAAGGAGTAAAACCGGACTTGGTCTCGTCCAGGAAGCAAAGAGAACGTACTCGTCTGGTCTGATGGTCTCGATACCTTGATCAAACAAGATTTGGCAATAAACGGAGCAGAGGCAAACATGAAGATTATAAGGTTAGTTGTTAGTTTCTCGCCTTGAATTGGACCTTGACTCTGCTTTTTTTTGAAACAGAAGATGAGGAAGGCGATGAAGTGATTTCTTGAACTTTACAGATGATCTGTATCTATCATCTATCGCGTACCCCTGGGCTGAAGCCCTCAATGCATCTGTTTTTCTTGGACAAATTCACCAGCTGTTGTGTGTAACCGTGCTGGCTCGAATTTGGACAAGGCTTCAAGTTGTGGATTTGGGGAAAAGTCAGGACGAGTAAGCCCCTCGCTTCTGACTTCGATTATCCTCTTGGATCATCAAAATATCTTCAACTCATATGTCCGAATCCCTTGAGACTTGAAGGATATCCATTGCTTGCGGTCTCGCTTCAAGGCCGAGAAGAGGCCCCTATCAATTTGTTTCTTGCTACATTGCCACTTCGTACCCATCCGAACTCTGATGATGAGTCTAATCTGCTACACTGGCCCGGAATGCCTTGTGAAACTGAAGGGATCGGGTGGTATACTCTTGGAGGCTTTCACCCGGTACACATTGAGGATATATCCGGATCCAAGAACCCAGTATATCGAGTCCTGGGTGGGGGTCGTTCGCGACTGTATGGCTTGTCAGAACTGTACAAGAAGAAGCGGAAAATCCCCAACACCCAAGTCGCAAGTCGTTATGTTTACTGATCATACCGATGCAATTCCGCTAGGCCGTGATCGCGAGTATAAGTGGAACCTCGGCACGGGAGACGCGTCCAATATCGGCTGAATTCATCCCCGAAGCTTCTCAAGAACAGAAAATGACGCGGTAGCACGATGAAGCTCTCGGACCAAGAATATAGGTAAGTGCCCTTTGGATTAATTTATTGGCTAACCTACTAGGACATAACCAAGCTGATTCTACGTCCAACCAAAAAACAAGCTCAATGTCCAGCGCCTTTCTTCATCTTATCAGCTTTGGGCGCAGCACGAATAGCACTGAACACATCCTTCAGCTCTTTGTCCACGTTGTCACCTCCGTAAGCTTTTTCTTTGGAACCTTTTGGAGACTCCTCGGCTACCGCGGGATGGCCAGCAGCACCATCGGACTTTTTGACCTTTTTGTTAGAAACACTAGAGTCAAAGAGTTCATCGATTTCGTCTTTGACTCTCGTTTCCCGTTTTCGTTTCTTTTTGGATGATGGAGATGCGGATTCCCCAGTGTTACCGGTAGTGGTAGGACGATCGGCTTCTGCGGACGAGTTCGCGTTGGTGGTGGGGGTGGTGGCGAGGTCTGTAGCCGCCTTTTTGTTGGACTGAAAAGTCTTCCACTCATCCGGCCGTCGTTTGAGTAGGTACAGGTTGAGATTTCGGCTGAAAAACTTTCCGTAATAAGATCCCGCCAGAAACTGTTCTTGGGGTATCAATGACCGTCCGATTTTTTCCTATAAATTCGTAGACAAAATGAGATCGATATATTAGGCAGATAATCGCAATCACATACCTTCAAAAACGTATCGGCGAAAGCAAAACACCTGTCACCCACACGACTGCCTATGCGATCATCCACTAGAAGATGATAGCTTCCAATAAAACTTTGAACGAAAGCGCGCTTGGCCTTGGACGGCACTGTCTCGGAATCTAGAAGGACGTCAAGTACTCTGGAGCTCGTGGCGTTGTGTGCAATTTTCAGGCGTTCGGAGTCATCGAGCGCGGTCAAACTGTGACAATCCATAAGAAAGATATATAAAAAGAAACTTTGCTCATACCTGTTGATCACAGGTTGATTATGAGGTTGTGAAAGCTTTAGAAGACTTTGAAGCAAGAGAGAGCCTTGGACGTTCGTTTGTGATGAACTATCAGTGTCCTTTCTATCTTTCTTCTCGTGAGTCTCCTCCGCTGAAGGTTGGGCGGGTTTACTAGACATGTAAACCTAGATTGAAGTGTAAGAAACGCCAATAAAGAATATAAAGTAAGCGTACTTGTAGCCTCTTTAGAGATAACATGCACGGAACGAGATACTTCTTGTCTTCATCCGATGAGAGATTGAGTGCTGAGAAAGCGGCCTTGTGCATACGCGTATCAGTAAACGCCAGAAGTTTTTCAAATGAGAGTAAAAGGTCACCTCGACAGCACCCTGCTCCGAACTACGTAGAGCAACTGAGCGATCCACAACCGCCCGCAAGACACCTGTCCTCGACGTCGCTGCACTTACCAATGAATAGGAGATTCATATTTTTAAGAGCGAAAAACGTACTAATCATCTTCTCCCAGACATCTTGCAACTCGGCATATGCGTCACCCAATTGGCCCGAACTCGCCCTCTCCAATGCTTTCGCCACAACGAAATTGCTCACAGGGTGAACAGCAAGACGGGCTAGTTTACCTTTTAGATAGGCGTTCCATATTAACGCGAAAGACTTGTCGGAGGCTCGGGAAAGAATGATTTCAAGTAGATGAGATGATGTGGGGTCTCGGAAGAGGGTACCGAGGTAATCAGAGGGCTCGATGGCGGTTGTGTCTTCGTCGACTGTATGAAAAGAAAATGAGATGGTGAATACGAGAGAATGCTAGGAAGCTTACGGGATGCAGATATCACTCCGACAGTAACTCTATCCATCAATGAACCATGCTCGTCAGCCATGCCCAATTCGGCTTCCACGTCGAGTAGCATCTGGGAAAGTTAGAGCCTCGAAGGAGTACTCGATTGATTCACAAACTCACCAAAAGGCACGGACTAGCTACTTTATCCGCTGCTAGCGCACGAACCTCATTATCTCCCAAATTATTCTGAATGGTTTCAATGAACGTTCGACTCATAGAGCGAAACTCTGGAGAGATTTCATGACCTGTTACTTCCTTGCCCTTTCCCTTGGCAGCGAATACGGAGGTCAAAGGTCCTTGACGGGCTTTCCAATGTGCACTCTTCTTAGAGCGTACAGCTCCCTGCGAAGTTTCGTTGGACGAAGATAGTTTTGATGTGGGACATAGTAGTCCAAGAAGAGCGCGAATGACATGGGACGCGAAAGGATCCATGACCAAGGAACTGAAGGAGGGAAGAATTTCCTGTTGAGTGTCAGCGCAGTTACAACAAACAGTCGATCTTGTCTTACATTGCAAATATCTAGTACAAGCTCAGTAATAGATCGCAATTCTCCTTCAGAGTCTTCTGCTTTCGCCACATTGCCCATAGCCTGAAGAGATCTGTCAGAACCTGACACAGAGTAGAACGTAAATGTTAGAACAAACCTCGCGCGCAATCGTTTCTGCGGCGACTGTAAGCAATGTTTGGCACACATGGGATGCAAACCGATGCTTGACCAAGACTTCGTATCTGAATAGTATCGCTTGAGGATTTTCTTCAAAATTACATGCAAAAGTTACTCACGAACCAGAAAGACTGTCCAAAAACACCCTCCGCACAAAGTCGTCCATTGAATACGCCATCCGCTCTAGGATTATCGAGCAGTCAGGGTCTGTTGCCAGTTGTTTTTCCTTTCCGCGCATCTCATTGAGAGCGGCGACAAAGAACATATGTTTTTCTAAAAGCATTCCCGTTGATCACAGTATTGAGTACCTCGAGATTTCTTACCTGCATTGGGATCTTGAGCTCCATCGCCGACTTGTGGCTCCTCCTGGTTTTCTTGCCAGTCTCGAATTTGGATATCAACAGTACGAAAGTAAGCCTTGACATCCACATCGACATAACCAAAGGGAGCTTCGGGGTTAAATTACGACTCTTTCCCGGAAGCTGGAACAATCCAGGAATGGCCAGCTTCAAGAGTCTCTACTTCGACTTCAGGCTCTTTGTATGCAGGAATCTCATCGTTGGCCTTGGATTTATTCTTCTTTCCTCGTTTTCGGTTTTCCCGAGGCATATTATGGAGGTTAGAGACGAAATTTTGGCAGATACCGGCAGGCAATTCGACTATATGGCATCCCAAGGTTTCGCACTCTGAAAAAGCTACACTCTCACCATTATCTGGTATTGATCTTTGCTGCGGTTGAAGACGACGTTAACAATGCTTCAATGTTGATGGTGGATTTTGGAATCGATTACAGGTATGTCCAGTCTGGATTACGTGTCTTCTTTTCAAGCTCTTATTAGTTCTCAGTCTCACCAGTAGTATGAATGCGACTTGTGCTACGGGAATCGGGACCATAGACACTCGACACCCTTCTCCTTGAGTTGTGAATGGACATACTTTCTACTGGCCGTGACAAATTCCCTCGCCGCTTCTTCAGGCTCAAACGCTCTCCCAAATATGCCATTGCCAACAGCGCTAGCGCAGAGGAAGGGCGCATTAAGAAGAGCAGAGAACCAAGGGTTCCGGCGTAGAAGGGCAGTAAGGATTTCATTTAGGATGTAGTCGGACAGGTCCTAGTGAGTGTTTTGTCGGTGATACGCATATTTTTTGAATAGGCTTATAAAGCCTATAAAACAAGAATTACAATACTATATGGAATAGAATACAGATTAGTATACCAAACTAGTGTTTGGTTGGAATGTACTAGTAAGACAAAGGATACCAAAATCAAGTTTGGCTATTGGACTAAAATCAAGATTGGAATTCATAGAGTAGGATCGAGTAAATGAAACAAGAACTCAAAACCATGTTAGACAAAAAGTATCAAACAGGCATGACCACTATTTAGGGTCCAAAAGGAAGCATGAGGAGTTGGCCATGGCCAACAATGGAACCATAACTAATGATAAGAGAATGTAGTCCAACTATGAGGTACTGACCTAGGACATATGCATACCATTTGGAAGCTAGGATATATGAGAATTAGCTAGTGAAGCATTCTCGTAATGGGATGAAGAATAGCTAAGAAAAAGGACGAGACAAGAATTAACGATCGGGTAGTAATATTAGGAAGAACTCACATACGGAAGTAAAGTTGGTGGCCGTTCAGGATGAAATGGTTGTACTTGAAGGACCAAAGTAAGTAACGATCGAGGAGACAACTATATATGGGTATATGCGCAGGATTATTATAAAATTGAATATTTATATGAATTATTGGATGAGAACTTTACTGTAATGAGTAATAATAATTGTTAATTGTACATTTAAGTAGGGATATTTGTTTAGCCACATTTAATTAGTTGCCATGGTATAAGTAGCGATCTAGTGGTTTGCGAATACAAGTTTGTTTCCCCCTCACCTGAGTGATAAAGGTTGTCAGCCGGCGAGCACCAGTCTGATTTGCAGCATAGACTCCGAGTGTGATGTCTTACTAGTACATTCCAACCAAACACTAGTTTGGTATACTAATCTGTATTCTATTCCATATAGTATTGTAATTCTTGTTTTATAGGCTTTATAAGCCTATTTGAAAAATATGCGTATCATTGGTACTGATGGAATCCCTAGAGAGCTATATTTTTTTGTTCAATCTGTGAAATGATGAATGAGCATGCTAACTAACTCCTTCCCCTTGCTAGGCCAAGGACTCTAGCTACAGTATAACACGGCTGTTCAGTTTGGCTTATCTCTCTCTCTCTTACGACCACGGACGACCGTGAATCACGTCTCTTGCTCATCTTTTCGCTGCGCAAGCAAATAATCCTACTCCATCCCATCATCCTCCTCTCATCCTCCGAAGTCTCCGCCCATGGCAAGCTGAGAAACAATAATCGGGAATATCCGCCATGCACCGTGTAGGTCCGATGCAAATCTACATGATCTCCTGCGGCTCCCAACCCTGCAAATCCACCTTCCCCTCTTGGTTCAAAATCCAAGATCAAGGCCGCGCCCCAGGAAGCATTTACAACACCTAGTTAATGTCATGGTGCTTCAGCCAACGTCACTATCCCTTCGAACATCGCACCAGGAAATCAGACATGAGCTCGCGGAAGCGGATGAAGGGCAGATTTATCCCGTGTGTGTTATGGGACTGGTGCGCCGTTGGAGAATGAGACAGTGACGCTTCTCGGGGTGTATAGCGATACTGATCTGGGTATTCTTATCGATGTGCGTATCCTGTTTTGCTTTTGATTGGCTCTCGGGCTCTGATATGCATAGTATGCTAATTGAAACCCAGGTCTACGACGATGATAGTTCTTTGGTTCTGCTAAAGCTGTGTTTGTGTCCGGTAACATGAATTCTCGACCAACACTACTTCTGTAACCACTGGAGCCGACACCGACCGGTCATCGATCTCTTCTTCCGGCACTAGTGGTACTAGCACTATCAGTGCCGACGACACCACTGCCGCCGCGAGCGGTTCTTCTGGCTTGTGTGTAGTCAGCAGTACCAGAGACTCTGTCCTCGTCACCCTGGCCCCATGATGCACCGGCCGCGTAACCTCAGCAAGATTTTGAAGGGTTTGGTTTCTCAGTGCATGTGATGGATAGCGAATGGAAGAGCAGCTTCTTGGAGGAGTTTGGAAACGATAGCATGCGACTTCATCCAGAAGTGGTTCAGTTATCAACGGGTCGGTTCAGTTGATCAAAAGGCGATGAAACATTTTCTCCTCCGTCTTCTCGGTCATTGATTGGCCAGAGCCACCTTCAACTTCTCAAACCTCAGTACCTATTGCCCATATTGATGTTCCCGGCGTAGACGTAGATTGCGATAAGGACGTCGCAGAGTGTTGGGATTGGCGCTGATATGGATATGGGGGTTGTATTAGTATCAGGGGGAGGCACAGGTCCTATTGCTCGTCCTTCCGTGTTTATGACCAACATTATCACTTTCCTTTTCTTTTTATCTTCCTCGCCTTCTTACCAATCTGAATGATACATATACAGTATGCTCTTGGGTCTCAACTCCCCTGAGTTTTGCCTACCACATACCCACCTGCTCAACCATTGATCAACTTGTACTCCATCTTCCATCGCTTCTCGTTTACTTTTTGATCTCTTGCTTTATCCATATCGTCCGTTGACATGATTGCATTCCATTCCTCATTTGTTTCCTTAGCTCTTGCCTGGCTCTCGTACCTAACACAGTACATACATACTCATGAAGCTTCGTACTTGGTGTGCCGCGCTTACACAGGGGACTCGAAAGAGCGAAAGAAATCCAACTCCGTTAGCTCAATTGGAGGCAACTGCATTATAATTGATAGCAGACTATGGCGTGAGCCTGACAGAACTGAAAACCTGCCCTTAAGTTGCCTGTGGGAAGTATGACAGTGTGACATTCTTGAACATCAACCACGATCATGTCTTCGACAATCTTGCAGAACGCTCAGAAATTTTCAATACATGATTCAACTTTCAACCAGGTCCAAGGAGATCAATATATCTCTTATCATGGATCTCAACAACAGAACAAACTTTTGGAGGTAAAGCACCATCTATGAAACAAAATCAGGAAACAAACTAAAAGAATATCTTGTGGCAGGAAATCAGGACAAAGCTTCCTTACTCATGGCAGGCATTTTACAATGCTGATCTAGGCACTGCATATGCTCGCAGGTCATGCAGTCCAGGCACAAGGAAAGAGATTCTCTCAAATATTATTGAGTGGGCAACCAGTGTCAATCCTGATTCAGAACTTGGGTACTGGATGTCTGGGATGGCTGGGACAGGCAAAAGCACAATTGCAATGTCAATTTGCATGAAACTTAAGGATGAGAGCCTTGCTGGAACCTTCTTTTGCTCCCGCCAGATTCCAGAATGTAGGGACTATCGCTTGATTATTCCTACTCTGGCATATCAGCTGGCAAAATATTCAGAAATGTTTGCAGCTTCCCTTATGGAGGCTTTGGATAAAGATCCCGATCTTCCAAGGGGAAAGCCAGAGGAGCAAGTCAAAACACTTTTGATTGAACCCTGGAAAGCTGCCATCAAGGGCCAGAAAAGGCCATATGCACCACTTTTTATTGTGGATGCTTTGGATGAGTGTGATGAAGCTTCAACAGTGATTAAACCACTCATAGAAGCAATTCAGCACAAACAATTGCTTGGATTAAAGTTTTTCATGACTAGTCGCCCAGAGCAGGCGATTCAACAACTTATGGAGTCAGGTAACCCAACACAGACTGCAACAATGTCATATATCAACAAATTCATCCTCCATCAAGTTGCAGAGAGTCTGGTTCAGGAAGATATATACAATTATTTTCAAGCTGAATTGAATGGGATATGCTTAGCAGAGAAGCAGCTCCAACAGCTCACATCATTATCAGGAAAGCTATTCATTTATGCAGCAACCATAGTTAAGCATGTGAAAAGTGCCAAAGGTTTAACAAGGCAACAAAAAAGATTGACACAGTCACTCCAGCAGGAAAACAACCCAGAAGATATCAAGCAACTTTATACTGGGATTATGAATGGTGCAATTTCAGCAGAAGAGCTATCCAATGAGGAAAGAGAGGAAGATTGGATGATCATTTATGCAATCATTACTGCAGGAAAGCCATTAACATGCAATGCTATTGCTGAGCTTTTGGAGGTTGATGTGAATCTTGTAACAGAACTGATCAGAAGATTGCAAGCAGTTTGCTACATCTCTGATCAAAATAACTGCATTTTTACCTTTCATGCATCTTTCCTAGATTTCATTACTACCTTTAAACATGTTCAAGGATTGACTTATACCTCCACATCCCAGCATCTCAAACTGGCATTCGGATGTTTCACTGTAATGAACAGGTTAAGATTCAACATCTGCAATCTTCCTTCATCATTCATACCAGATAAGGAAGTGCCAAACTTTAAGAAGAGAGTTGAGGAAAATATAGGGGAAACACTGCAATATTGTTGCCAGTTTTGGAGTTATCATTTGATTAAATGCGAAACTGAAGAGGGGATTATCAAGAGATTATGTGAGTTTTTGAAGGAGAAGGGAGTATATTGGGTTGAAGCCATGAGTTTACTGGACCTATTGCCACAATGCGGAGGAGCTATAGGCTCCATGCTAAGGGTAAGTTGTGGTGGTATATTCAGTGAACAGATAACTGAAATTCGGCAGAAATTGCATCTGGAAAACTACCTAAAGCCCAGGCAAGTCCAGATGTGCTTGGTCATTCTCAGGGATGCCCAGGAATTTGGCCAATTTCTAGGCAACACTAGGCAACACTAGGCAACCCAAGCACCCCAGGTAGCCCAGGATTTTGGCCAAATTCTAGGGATCCTTGAGTATCTCTGAAGTTAATCAGGAATTAGCCTCAAGCAAGCCCAAAGACCTTCAGGATTTGGCTAAAATTTTAGGCTGCCCAGGTTGCTTGGGCTGCCTGGGAAATGGGCAAATTCCTGGGGTTCCTGGGAAGCTCTGGGAAGCCCTGGGACAGCTGTGGGAAGCCCTGGGACACCCTGGGAGAGCGGTCATGTGCTCGTGCTTACGAGCACGTGATTTAAGCGCCCATCTGACGTTTTGGCTACATACTTTATATTTTAATCAAAAGCTACAATGTATTATATGCACAACAAAATTAAATTAACCAAAAGAGAAAAAATTGAGTCTAGTTTTCGCATTTCAAGCCCTTTTTACCTAAGAATAATTACTGGTCACACTGTAGATAGTCTTGGTAGACTATGGTGAGAAAATGGACTCATGTGCACTTATGACCAAGTGCTCACCAATTTTCTTATAGGTGATGCTGACCCCACTAGTTAGTGTATATAGTGCATAAAGTTTCTAGCATACCTTACATCAAGATAGTTCAGTGGTTTTGAGCTCTCGCATTATTGCTTATATAATACAGTTGACTGCGAGGCTGAGAGTTCAAACCTGTGAGGTGTCAATCTTTAAGTTTCTTATGAGTCATTTGAATTTAAGCCCTGAAACACCAAATGAATAAGACAATAGTAAGCAGTGAGCAGGAAGCGCAACAACCATCTATAATAAGTGTATTAAGTACTGAGACTTGGATAATGAGTAATGAATAAGTAAACAAAGAAGGTAAATATGAGCATAAGAGGCTAAGATGGTAAAAAAATTTATGATTTTAAATATTTTCTCTATGGATTCCCAGGGCACCCCAGGGCGCCCCAGGGACACCCAGGGATGATCAGGGATACCCCAGGGATATTTAGGGACACCCCAGGAATATTCAGGGACACCCCAGAGATACTTTTCTATCCTCAGGATGCACAGGATTTGGGGGGTTTCTTTGGGGTGCCTGGGGTGCCTAGATGTCCTGGGTGTCCTAGTCACCCTGTGGGTACCTCAGTGCAACCTATATGTTCCTGGGCACTAGGGAATTTTTCCAGATGTGACACATGCTGATTCCAAATTAGAAGCAATAGGGATAATAAAATACCTCCAAAAATTACTAATGCAATTTGCAACTGGTGAAGTGAGGAAAACAACACCACATTTGTATCTGAGTATTGTCCCCTGGTTACAGAACAATTGGGAATGTAAACCTCACATAAAGAGGTCTGTAAAGATTGAGGCTGTGGCACATAGTCAAAATACATATATAACATTGAAGGGTCATAATCATTACGTGACCTCAGTTGCCTTTTCACCTGATGGAGTCAGGATTGTGTCTGGTGCTAATGACAAAACACTCAGAATCTGGTATGCTACTACTGGGGATCAAATGGGTGCTGCTTTGCAGGGTCATGGTGGTGGTGTCCAGTCAGTTGCTTTTTCACCTGATGGAACCAAGATTGTGTCTGGCTCAAGTGACAAGACACTCAGGATCTGGGATGCTACTACTGGTGCTCAAATGGGTGATGCTTTGCAGGGTCATGATGGTTGGGTCTTTTCAATTGCCTTTTCACCTGTTGGGACCAGGATTGTGTCTGGCTCAAGTGACAAGACACTCAGGATCTGGGATGCTAATATTGGTGCTCAAATGGGTGATGCTCTGCAGGGCCATGATGATTGGGTCCGTTCAGTTGCCTTTTCACCTGATGGGACCAGAATTGTATCTGGCTCAGAGGACAAGACACTCAAGATCTGGGATACCACTACTGGTATTGAAATGAATGTTGCTCTGCAGGGTCACTATGGTTATGTTTGTTCAGTTACCTTTTCACCTGATGGGACCAGGATTGTGTCTGGCTCAGCTGACAGTACACTCAGGATGTGGGATGCTATTACTGGTGTTCAAATAAACATTGCTCTGCATGGTCATAATAGTTGTGTCTGTTCAGTTGCATTTTCACCTGATGGGACCAGGATTGTGTCTGGCTCAGGTGACAGGACACTCAGGATCTGGGATGCTACTACTGGTGCTCAAATAGGTGATGTTCTACAGGGCCATGATGATGAGGTCAGTTCAGTTGCCTTTTCACCTGATGGGACCAGCATTGTGTCTGGCTCAGGTGACATGACACTCAGGATCTGGGATGCTACTACTGGTGCTCAAATGGGTGATGCTTTGCAGGATCATGATAGTTGGGTCAATTCATTGTCTGGCTCTGAAGACAGTACACCTAGCATCTGGGATGCTACTACTGGTGCTCAAATGGGTGATGTTCTGCATGGTCATGATGGTCAGGTCTGTTCAGTTGCCTTTTCACCTGATGGGACCAGGATTGTGTCTGGCTCTCATGACAAGACACTTAGGATCTGGGATGCTATTACTGGTGCTCAAATTGGTGATACTTTGCAGGGTCATAATTATTGTGTCCGTTCAGTGGCCTTTTCACCTGATGGGACCAGGATTGTGTCTGGCTCAGGTGACAAGACTCTCAGGATCTGGAATGCTACTGCTGGTGCTCAAATGGGTGATGCTCTGCAGGGCCATAATGGTTGGATCAATTCAGTTGCCTTTTCCCCTGATGGGAGCAGGATTGTCTCTGGCTCTGATGACAAGACACTCAGGATCTGGGATGCTACTACTGGTGCTCAAATGGGTGATGCTCTGGAGGGTCATGATGATTGGGTCTACTCAGTTGCCTTTTCACCTGATGGGACCAGGATTGTTTCTGCCTCAGCTGACAAGACACTCAGGATTTGGGATGCTACTACTGGTGCCCAAATGGGTGATGTTTTGCATGGTCATGATAATTGGGTCCGTTCAGTTGCCTTTTCACCTAATGGGACCAGGATTGTATCTGGCTCTCATGACAAGACACTTAGGATCTGGGATGCTATTACTGGTGCTCAAATGGGTGATGCTTTGCAGGGTCATGATTTTTCAGTCCATTCAGTTGCCTTTTCACCTGATGGGACAAGGGTTGTGTCTGGCTCAAGTGACAACACACTGAGGATCTGGGATGCTGCTACTAGTGCTCAAATGAGTGATCCTCTGCAGGGCCATGATGATTGGGTAAATTCAGTTGCCTTTTCACCAGATGGAACCAGGATTGTCTCTGGCTCTGATGACCAGACAATCAGGATCTGGGATGCTACTACTGGTGCTCCAATGAGCAATGCTCTGCAGGGCCATAATGATTGGGTCACATCAGTTGCCTTTTCACCTGATGGGACCAGGATTGTGTCTAGCTCAAGTGACAAGACACTCCGGATCTGGGATGCTACTACTGGTGCTCAAATGGGTGATGCCTTGAAGGGTCACAATGATTGTGTCTGTTCAGTTGCCTTTTCACCTGATGGGACCAGGATTGTCTCTGGCTCAGGTGACAAGACACTCAGAATGTGGAATGCTATTACTGGCACTCAAATGGGTGATGCTCTGCAGGGTCATGATGGTTGGGTCAATTTAGTTGTATTTTCATCTGATGGTCGCATGATTGTATCTGGCTCAAGTGACAAGACACTCAGAATTTGGGATGCTACTACTGGTACTCAAATGGGGGACACTCTACATGGTCATGATGATTGGGTCCGTTCAGTTGCCTTTTCACCTGATGGGACCAGAATTGTATCTGGCTCAGATGACAAGACACTCAGGATCTGGGATGCTACTACTGCCATTCAAATGAATGTTGCTCTGCAGGGGCATGATGGTTATGTCTGTTCAGTTACCTTTTCACCTGATGGGACCAGGATTGTGTCTGGCTCAGCTGACAGGACACTCAGGATCTGGAATGCTACTACAGGTGCTCAAATGGGTGATGCTCTGCGGGGCCATGATGATTGTGTCTGTTCAGTTGCCTTTTCACCTGATGGGACCAGAATTGTATCTGGCTCAGGTGACAAGACACTCAGAATCTGGGATGCCACTACTGGTGCTCAAATGGGTAATGCTCTGCAGGGTCATGGTAATTGGGTAAATTCAGTTGCCCTTTCACCGGATGGAACCAGGATTGTATCTGGCTCTGATGACAAGACACTCAGGATCTGGGATGCTACTACTAGTGCTCCAATGGGTGATGCTCTGCAGGGTCATGATAATGGTTTCTATTCCATTACCTTTTCACCTGATAGAACCAGGGTTGTGTCTGCCTCTGATGACAAGACATCTAAGATCAGGAATACTACCACTCACTCAGGCTCTCTGATTGACAACACCCTCACAAGTCCCAAAGGTACTCACCCACATTTTCTGTCAATTTCTGGCTTCTGACATTGTCCTATACAGCACTGAATAACTGGACTCTGTCAAGGAATGGATGGATTATCTTTCCCCATTGTTCTGATGGTATAATTTGGATTCCTCCTCAGTTTCGCAAACCATTATGGAGGCCTCAAAATTTATGTATTATATCTCAGCTAGGTTACACCAAGTTATCTTTGGCAGGTTGTGTATATGGGAAGGAATGGTTTCATTGCATTGATGACTGACTAAAGATATTGATCATTGTGAATCTCTCTTCCAAAGTCCAAGTACTATAAATGAGCCCCAGACACAGATGTTGTAAACAAAATGATTACAATTGTAAGTTTTACTTTGGTATACAAATCACTACAATTGTAAATACCATCAATTACTATTATTACTAGTACTGTATTCGGCGCGCAAACTTCGGGCCTCGTTTGCGCTTATTTTGACAGGCGGCAACCCCTAACCAAGCACGTTTGGCAATGCCGGACTCGCTCTCTAATGTTAGGGTTCACCCTTCAGGCGAACCCTAACGAGAGCAAGCCACGGCATTGCTTTGAAAGAAAAAAAAATATTAGAATATATCACATTTCAATCCTGTTGAGGTTCAAACACACGCTGTCAGGCCAATCACAGAACTTGTCACATCTAGTGGCTAAGAATACCATTAAGCCATAAGGCACATGTGAATGTTGTAATGTAATTGAGATATATTACATCACTGTTGTTAGGCTGTATACTAACTGCAGTAATTTGTAGAATAAGCTAAAACTTACAATTGTAATTATTTGTCAACAAGTCTATAGTGATGTGCCGGCCCGGCTTTGGCCTACGAGCCCCGGCTTTGGCCCACAGGCCCTTGGCTTTGGCCTGGAGAAATTGAAGCCGGGCCCTACTAGGAGGGCTCCGGCTTGGCCCGGCCTGGCTTTGGCCTAAGCCGCGGCTTTTCAGGTGGCTGTGTATACATCCTGTATATGGAAATTTTTGAAAGAATTCTTGAAGCAAGGTCTTACAGTGAGCCATGTATCATAATTGATACTGTAATTAAAGCTTATACTATCACTAGTAACTGAAAGGGAGCACCAAAGGAACTTTGATAATTGAATATTAATGTCCCAAAATGGAAAGACAAAGCTAGCAATGTGCCGGAACTGTAATTTACACTCAAAATGTTAAACAATGAATTCTGATCATTCAAGAGTGTACAAATAGGCTGGGAAATTTCACAAAAAATGACATTAAATACCTGCGAAAAATAGCTGAAAAGCCCCGGCCTGAAGCCCCGGCTCAGGGCTTGAAAAATCTGAAGCCGGGCCAAAAGCCATCTCAGGCCAAAGGTCAGGGCCTGGCTTTTGACGGCCTGATAAGTTAGGCTAGGCTCTGAACGCAAGGACGAGACTCAGAATTAGTCTGAGTCTCGGAGCGAGTGATCTAGTCTGAGAATTAAGACAATGATTACTGAGTGTTTTTGGCTGGGCTTGGCCCGTGCTCCCACCCGTATATGGCGAGAGACGCGGCACACCCAACCAGAGCCGAGGCTCCAACCAGAAGCAGATCTTGCCCAAAACCCCACCAGAGTCGAGGCGACGTTATCAAGAAATATTTTTAGTATTAATACATGTCAATGAGTATTTGGACAACAAGAAATAAGCTAATCGTCGAGAGACGATATTTTGGAGCCAGTAATACATGCGTTAAGTAGCGAATCGGAGATTTTAAAAGCTTTTTGGAAAGCAGCAACGGTTTTGCGTAAAGTATTGATCTCGTTCTGATTATAAGCTTTGGAGATATGAATGGGAATAACCTCTTCTAAACGGCGCCAATAGAGCAAGAATGCGAGTGAGGTCCATCCTCCGGTAGCAGCGACAACCTCGGGTTTGACTCCAGCGAGTAAAAGTGCAACGGCTCCACCAATACGGAAACTATGGCCCAATACGTGTTTCATTGCGGCCTTTTCCCAAACATCGTAGCAAAACGCCAGAAAGACGTTTTTTACCATGTGCCTGGGTTGGCCTTTTTCGTCTACGTAGCCAAATAGCGAGTACCCTTCCGGGACACCAGCATTGACCCTGAGATGTTGCTCAAGGGCTGTAATGCCACAGAGCTCGTCGGGGCGGCCAGTAACTACCACGTTGGCGCCTTCCTCTTTGGTGGTCTTCGTCCAAGGTATCCTGAAATTAGCTGATTTTGCCGCGTTGCGATGCTGTTGGAAACGGAGGTCTGCAGAGCAGCGGGAAACATGGTATTTCGTAGAGAATTTGGAAGCGGAAGGGACTGTAATTTCGCCTATAAGTAAGTTGGAGTTAATGTTAACAAATCGGAGTAAAAGTCAAGTACCTAGGCGGCGACAAGACCAAAAGGCTGTCAGAGCACATGCCCATATTGCGCAATGGAAGGGAGTATTAAAGTTGAGAGCGCGGCGTAGCGCGAACAAATGTGCCACTGTAATAGGGTGTCGAGGGCGTCTCTTGTGAGCAGCACCTTCCACGTTGGCGCCCCGACGAGCAAAACGAATTCTGCGAGAGTCAGCTGGCCAAGTGGCACCTTTGAGTTCGTGCCAGGCACGTAGACCTGCAAGCCAATTCTTGACTGTTCCACCGGAAACTTTTCCCATGTGGAAGCCCATGAAGCCAATAATCAGTACATCGGATGCGGGCATTCGATCAACTTCGGGGATCTTCATAAGGTCACAATATTGAGACCAGCGAAGGAGTCCTGCGGCGTAAGTAGTCATAGTCGAAGGAGCTAGACCGGCAAGCATTACTGCATTGCCCGCTTTTATAACCTCCTCGGGTATTTGGCAAGCTCCTCGGATTTCTTCTCCAGCGAAAAAGAGGTCTCCCAGGATGCGAGTCGCCTCTGCC